>OY740770.1:78763477-78976901 GCA_963513935.1 Aphrophora alni | reverse complement strand
ACGTACCCTGTTAACATGTCACAGTATACGTTCCCGTTAATTGTTTGTTCTACAAAAAACGAAACGACCAATCACTTCAACTTTCGTCAAATTGCACCGTACATAAATATAATTTCGTTATAGAATCTGTTGAAATATGTAGTTGGGATTTTTTTAAACTTGTTGTTTAAAAGCGAAATCTTGTCAGTCATCATTAACTTGTAGAAAAATAAGATAAAAAACCTCTTAGCCCTCAATTATTGTAATAGTATTAGAGTCAAAGATGATCTTGAGTTGATCCAAAAAACTCTGTCTGTCTCTCTTATGTGCCGTGATCTATGTTACAGGACAATAAGAAATATTGAATTAATTTGGTATTTGTGCAAATTTATTTCATAACGTTATAAAATATTTCTAAGGACCCAAACAAAAGGTTTTTTTATAAAATACATAATTTCCTAAAATCAGCTCCATCTCTTGAGTTCAAATTTTAGTTAAATTGAGTCAGCTCCAAAATAAAAAGCCTGACCTAAAATGACATAGATGTTATAGGAACCATAAATTAGTCTGAGAATTACTTCGGGTTAGTAAGAAGTACCCTGGTTAGTTGTAACGATAAATATTATAATTCACACAAATAGGTACGACTAAATCACATTGTTTGTTTAAGATTTTGGTACATATTTGCATATTTTACTCGTATAATAAATTAAACATTAAAATGTAGATGTTTATCCAATTATCATATTTTTCAGTTCTTAATTAAATGCATTTGTTTCTGTAAATACTTAAGTGCATTGGAATGATTGAATTTTACCTCATACTGTCATTACCACATTATTGACACTAATAATACATAGTGTACGAAGAGCCTTATTAGTTAGTATATTGAATGTGTATGTGTGTAATGAGTATAAACTACAAAGACTACACAGAGAGACAGAAGTGTAGTGAGAAAAAGTTTCTTTGTCAAATCCCCCACTGTTGATTTGGCGTATTATTGTCGACTCCCCTATACTGACAACTTGGGATACAGTTAACTATTACAATAACATTATAATTTGTATCTTTTATTGTTGCTGTTTTAATGGGTATACACTTCGTACATCGTGTAATATAAATGCAATAAATGCGTGTGTTAATAGTAATCAAACGCTTTCTATAAATCTTCAAGTAAAAGTAGTCACGTTCACATGTTTATATTCAACAATTAATACGTAGGTTGAGAAAATGTTTCAAAATTAACTTTGATGAAATTACATTGTCCAACAAAATTAGAATGCTTACAACTGAACATGTAGAACTTAGTTGTTGTCTAAATAAACAAAAGTGTTTGCGCTTGTAAAACATGAAACTAAAGAAATGTCAACTGAAAAAGGGATATAATATCTAATATACGAGTTTATCAAATTGGTAAATTAACACGTATACAAATTTTGTATAAGTTGATTAATTATCTGTTAAATTATTGTTAGAAATTTTACAGAATCCTTTGTATTTTAGAAATTGACCCCTTGTCCACACCTCTGACTGTCTGTTGTGTACTTTTTTTTAAAATCTGATATATCCTTTACATTCTTTATACTAGAGTCAAATTCTTTTGAGCTGTGGTGGTCGGAGAAGACCGAGAATTTACATTAATGTCAAAGAAGAGTACCATGCACGTAAAAACATAGTAGTGATGTAAATTTCCTATAATTATTATAAAGCTAGAGCATTAGTTTTAGGCAAAGCACAATCTAAAATCGATTATCATTATAACATTAAAAGACAAGACAACTGGAATAAATTTATTGCTAAAGAGAGGTTAGTAATTCCAGAGAATGCAGCAGAAATTGCAGTGTTGAATAATAACAGTTCTATTTTGAAAAATACACGTTTATGATGTATATTTTCAACTGCAAATGCTGTAATGTGTATTTTAGTGATTGATATGAAAATGACATGGATAAAATAAATCTGTTATTTACTAAGGTTTATATCAATAAAACACTAATTTAACAGTCGCAATAACTTTTAACTTCTATAGTAAAGGATGCCACGTTCATTATGACCACAAAGAAAGGCATACATTTGAAAATATGGTCAAACAATATTTCCAACTTTTTAAGTGAAATATGAAGGAATATTTTGCCACAAATGGAGACTTCGTTATTGATGCAAAAATCAATTTTGTTTCACGCACACAAAAATATTCGTTTAAACTCTCTAAAAAAAGTTCACCAAATGCAGTAGGATTATTAAGTTAAAGTATCGAAAATCAGATCATATGTCAGAAGAAGTTTTTTTTTAATACTTGTGAAAAATACGAACTACACAACTATCAGTGTTTTAATTGCGGCAATAAGGGTACTGCAAGAGGTTTCATTAGAAACCTCTAAGGACAAGACTTGGTAAATCATCCAGAAAATAATAACCATGCAGTTAAATTGTGTGCAAGTCATCAGTATTATCATTAATTTATCTTTTTAATATTGTAGTTCCCATACTTTTATTTTTGTAGTAAATGTCATTGAGTTTATTGACAATATCTTGGGAATTCGTAAAAACATGTGCTTAGTTGCCTATAACTGGTCGTTATTTGATTTTCAGTTTGGTCACACTTATAGATATGTATAATGTAACGTTCATAGATTCACTAAATTGATTTCCTAACAAATGATTTAATAATTTTTATTTAGTATATTTTTTATTATGGGAGCTACTCCCAAATACTGACATTTGGGCTGTGAGCGTATCACATACACCAGATATTTGAGATCCATAAATCCAAAAACTATTTTACTAGACTCAGCTCACGCTAAAACAGATATATACAGTAAAAATCAAAACAGACTTTTGGCTCATGATATATTCTCTATAGTGCGAGTGTGTTAAAAGCGAATATAAAAATTGAATAGCTGTAGTGCAATTTTTAGAGAAAGGATCTTCTCTCCTCGCCAAGTTTAATAAAAATGTACAATAATATTGTTGACTATGACAAGTTAAATAAAAATAAGAATAATAATGCTACTTGACGGCTTATCAGTCGTATAGTGAGTGGTCATTGCATCGAGTTCCCGTAGCCGTAATTCTAATCATACTTATTATTTGGAGTGTCCTGATGATTCTAGGACAACAAAGTAATTGCTAAATTTGAAAATTGAACTCTGAACCTGTTATAGCAATAAAGAACGCTAGCTATTAGACCAACCTAGACTCTAATATAGAATAGTCTTGTTTATGTTGTTTTGGCTTTCAAAACTCAAACCTTTTTTTACATATTCTTAATGGAACTTCAAAATACAAATTAGAGTTACAGATGGGTTTTCTTAGAAAGATGAAGTTTGAGGTTTCGTGAACTCCACTACAATCTTAATGAAGGTGGTGATTGATTTACAGCGAATTCCTTAGATTTTTTTAACATTTCGTGCAGCCATTCTTCAGTGATTCGTGAAGTGGAGGACATCGTAAAGGGATTTCTTTCAAGTAGAACAATAACTTTGAATATTTTAAATAACCATATGTATATTGTTTTTCGTTTATGTTTTGATTGCAGTTTCAACATTACACGGCTATTTTCAAATGTTCTTTAAATTAAAACTTTCATTCATATTAAACATAATACGCTAAAAGTAACATAACCATATGACATTCTAAAACACATAAAAACTGGAATTCAACTGTAGTGGTTGTCAAAGTTTAATGTCATTAAATATGAACTACAACATGTTCACAGACGGAGTTATATGTTCCATATATCATACAACTCATACGCAATTACTATAAATTGTCAATCACTCCTGTGGAATAAATGTTTTTAAAAACAATTTTAGAGCGATATATGGTTTTGATATGTCTAGTCTATTATGCTTACTGTGAATAAAATAACCCTTCAGGTTAAAAACCTTTTAAAATGGATCCCTGTGAGTCTGACACTGCAGTCAGGATAAAAACAAAAATCACGTTGATGTTTGCATATATTTAATATAAATAAGTAATCCAAACCCGTAGGAAACCAAGGATAAACAAATAGTTATAAGAAGAGAAAGGAAGGATTTCATGATCTAAACCTTTTCATTTGAAAATTTAACATATTGCCTTCAATATCTAAGTATCATTCTACCTAATAATAACACAACTCATGGCTAAATTGGTATACTCTTAGGGTTATTAATAAAAGTTATTTGACTGAAACAATATCCGAATTAAGTCCTGAAACAGCAAATTTCATAAATCTTTCACAGATTTACAAGCCACTATCATAATTGAAAACTTAAATCGTAGATTGAATTTGGTGCATCAATTGTTTATTAATTTGTTGCTTGCAGGAAATTATTATAAAATTTAAAGCAATTAATAACAACCCCCCCCCCCCACTTCATTACACGTATTATGTGGAATAAATGTCAACTTATTCCTTAGCATTTGAGTAACTCTTATTTTAATAATTTTGTTAATTGAATTAAGATAAAATGTATATTGCTTTACATGTAATATGTTTTAAAATAAAAAATATAATTATATACAATTTATCAACATTATAGCCATCTTCATTAATTCAAGAGCTACAATAATCTAACTACAACTAACCTATGTCAAGCTCCGTATTAATATAGAATGAGGGAGAAGAGGTATTGAACTTAGTGCGTAAGACTTTTGTTAACGTCTTACTATTTCAAAAGTTGTAAAATATACAACTATACTATAGGTGGTATAAATAGAAGGTGTGGGTCAGTACTATAATAGTTACAGTGTAATTATTATAGAGTATGCATCACTGAAAATGGCGACATTTTAAATAAAGTGGAAACTCAAAAGTATTATTTAAGAGATATTTTGTTCACAATTAATATATATTTTAGTTGTTATACTTGTAATTTAATTTTATGTTTTATTCCGAAAAATTTCAAATAACCTATTTATTCTTTAAAAAGTAAGTGATTGATTATACATTTTACCTTCGGAATATGGAGTAATAATTTATTTCTGTAAGTTTGTACAGAAAAATGTATTAACTATTTATATGTATTATCTCATTATTAGAGTCTTCACTTTTACTGTAAATAAATACTGCACTATTTTAATAATTTATTACTTGAATAATAATTATGTGTAATGTATTACATTTCATAAATAAAATCATATTATTTCGCAGTTTTTAATTTTACTCTCAAGATTGAATTTGAAAATACATTATTACAGTAAGCAGTTACAATTCCTCCAGATTAACATCAAAAGGGGTGGAAAAGTGCACAGCAAGAAAAAAACTGAAACTCAATTCCCATCTCAAATCAACAATAATCATTAAAACAGAGTTAATTTTTAAATAACAAAAATTTATAAACTAACACACAGAGGACCGATTACAAATAATTGTTTGTTTAAAAGAAGATATTAAGATCTCTTTGAATAGACAGCAGCTTCAAATATTTGCGGTTTTTATAAATATTCATTGACAGGGTCATACCTTTATCAACTATTTTTTACAAACAGGTTGATAAAGTTTGTAAAAATGGTTCTTGAACTTAGCAAACATGACTGTATATTTATATTTTTTATTCAATATATATTATTATGGTTTATATATTGAAATTAAGGAATAAATATTTGTCTTCCAAAAAATTATCTGTCCATGCTAGAGTGACACTATAATAAACCTTTATAAAAAACATTTGCATCTTTTTAAAATCCACTTGTGAAAAACTTTTGTTGGGGTGGGCTACTAAGCTGTTGGTGAGTTTCTGAAGTAGGATGAAAATACTGATTAGGGATGAGAACAGTTACCTCATTTAATACGTAAATTTTAACTAATATACGTGTGATTTTTTTTATCACACATGCTATTAAATTAATTTGCGAATGGAGAAAGAAGTAATAAATCTTAAGTGTAATGCTGTGTCATTCAAAAGTAGTGTTAAATTATTTTGTTTAACGTAGAATAAAATAATGTATATAAATTACTTTGAAATTAAAAGTGATTAAATTTTTTAATTAATATACCAAATTCTTACATTTAGTGTTATTAAAACAGGTGTTCCAAGTGACCGCGATTCTCTTCACGGAGTAGCAGTCTTCCCTGTTTACTTTGGACACCATTCCTTAACGTGTTGACATTTAGTTACGATTTGAACATCTACTTCTTTAATTTCTAACAATTTCGTCAGTTATGAATGAATGTCTTCTTGGATTCTTTAAGTCTCTAAAGGACCTTGTGGTTTCAAACAAACCTTTTATACTCGACTACACTGCACAGTCCGTGTTTTAAACCGTTGTGAATACGAACCTTTCTTATCTCGGCTCATAAACTACGTTCAAATTCATAATAAAACTAAATCAATGCGATGTGTATTTCTAAAAATAAGTCATGATTTAATATAAAAATAAAATCAATTAATCAATTATTGTAAACTACTGCAATTTTAACACCTACTAGATTTCTGTTTGAATTTAGCCAAGAACGATAAAACTCTTTGATAAAGTTTCGTCGGAAATTTGACAACAAATAACGACACCACAATTATTTAAAATTTTAACTTATTTCTGAAAAAAAAGGTGTTTAAAAACCAAGGTAATTTTCATTACACAAATAATACAACTTATCGTCCCTGTAAAAATTAAATAAAAGATAGTTAATTACAATTTTGAATTTTAAAAACACAAATTAACAAATATAATAGAGACTAGATGTATAGGGTATATGATCAAAAAACAGACAAAAGAATATTTAGTACAGATATGTTGGTCAGGTTGATAAATAAAAGAAGAAAAAACAATGAAATAAATCTATAAATTTAAATTTAAATTTAGAATAATTTCACGAAAAACTTCTTTAAATTATTGACCGAAAAGCTTAAAAAAAACAAATAATCAGATTATACCATATACTTAAAAATAAGTAAATAATAATAGGTGGATTACTATACAATATATGCTTAAAACATAATTTAAATTAACAAAATATAGATTTGTTTAAATAATTAAAACTAAATATTATTATAATGCCATAAACGTAGCTCTCGTAAAGCTTAATTACATGTCATTAACATCCATAATTAGCACCATATTTCTAGTCACAATTACATAATATTATATATTTTAATAATGATGTTAAACATTGCACAAAAGTGTTCGTTCCCCGTCCTTATCCAATCAAATAAATAATTATATGAATATCAATATAAACGTAAATAGAATCATGGAAGTACGGTTTCAAAACTATTTATATATTCATATAAGGGACTAAAAATAATTCTTGTAGGTAATTTACTCGCGGGAAAATTAACTACAATTGTAAATAAATAATATTGAATATTTAAGTTTATTTCAAGTACGTTACATGTTATTTTTATTTGCACTGTATTGTGAGTTGATCAAATGTTAATTGCAGTATTTCTGCTGTCTTTTTATGGAATGAGGGTAAGTATATTATTAATATTTCTATAAACTTGAATAACTTATTTTATAAACTTATATGACATGTTTTATAAACTTTGAATAGCTTGTTTAACACAACATCGGCATAAATCGTATTTGATTAATATCTAACATTTACTGACACCTGCAAAGGTTCATTTTTCTTTCTGCTTTCTGTTTCTGAAATGTTAAATGTTGTTACCTCTGATTTTGAACACGGATTTGGATCATGAATCTTTATATTTCAATAATTTTTTTTTAAAATCTGAGTCGAAATTGTTTATCAGTTTATATTTGTAATTAAATAATCACACGCATTTGTATTTAAAGATAGCAATCAATACGTAGCCTATATCTTAAAGAATAATATAACCTTAATATAATAAATGAAGATAATAAAACCTCTTCTATCTCAGTATTAACGCGATAAAAGTCACAGCGAAACGAATTTAAAAAAAAATAACGTCAGAATAGGAAAAGATCTAGAGTTACCAGATAGCATGCTATAAATAAAAGAAAGGAATCTAACTCAATACTATATGAAAGTAGGATGGAAATACATATATGTGCTCTCGGAATTTCCAAGTCCGTATTTACTAAAGTGAGACTTTTAGGGTAACTGAAATTTATGTAACATCACAATGATTAATTCTTTACAACATAAATGGAATGTATCTATTAAATTATTGTGAATATTAAACTCACATTATCTACAAATTAGACATACTGAATTCAATGTTGCAATGTGAACCAATAAATTCTAAAGGTAATAATGTCAATCAATGTTTAATAATGCACACTGTACACGCCGACTGTTTAATCAATGCCTTTGTGACTGCCCCCCCTTCATATAACCTCAATTAAATGTTTCTTTCGTA
The DNA here is from genome assembly GCA_963513935.1 of Aphrophora alni. NCBI lineage: Eukaryota > Metazoa > Arthropoda > Insecta > Hemiptera > Aphrophoridae > Aphrophora > Aphrophora alni. The sequence goes on along the minus strand of OY740770.1, from coordinate 78,968,649 downwards.
AATAAAATAAAACTGTGTTATTGTTTTTTCTTGGAAAATTAGTTCATGGAAAATTAAATTTGAATATGAATAGATCATAAATAATACAACAAAACCTTATCCTCATTAAAAACAATTCTAGGTAACGAAGTTAAACAGTTTTTTTATTTGTTATTTAAAGAGTTGACGACAAAATTCTATTAAATTATCTTTTCACGGATACAGAACATGTTATGGATATTTCAGTTTCTTAGTGTATCACTTCTATACGTAGTTAGGAAATTCTAAGGTTATTTTATTTGAACTATTTATGAATACATTCACGGAAGTATTGATAATTCCAATGTTTACTTTGATAGTGTGAATAAATTCACAAAGATTATTTGTAGTTAGTACAGTAAATAACATAGATAAAGTATTTCTTTCAAGTTTTTATCAAATTAGACCTGAAAACTTTTTATGTAATAATTAAAAATTGTTTTCAACTTATTACTTAAAGGCAAAAAACATTTAAGTCATTATCGCCTCAAAAAATTTAGAAAAGTTAATAAAATAGAGAGACCTTAACCCTTGAGTCCTTTAATGGAATAACGGTTGGTAGTCGAGACGAGTTGGTCGAGAGGAACCTGATAGGAATGACAAAGAGAAAAAACGGTTTAACACAAAGCTACATGGAAAAAGGGTTAGAATTAAAGATTAATTATTAAAAAGTCACCGATGGTAGGTGTTTTATATACCATGTCTAGCCTGCATTTTCGAATTTTATCAAACAGTTTTTTATAATATAAAGTGTTATTATATCTACACAAAAACATTCAAATTTTTGATGAGTAGGCCTATAAGAGGAATTTGCAAACTCGTTCATGTAATTAGCAAATAAAAGGAGCAAGAGTTCTGTTTAGTTAGTTTTTTTCTAAATGACACAAGAATTAAAAAATCATGTTACTAGATCTTTGGTACATATTTTTATTTTATATATTTCAAATTTCCACTAAACGATTTACATATTTTAAGATTGTCTACCTTTTATTCACCCGAGATTTATTCTCTTATTTATGTCAAAAACTACCATAGGTGTACTTTTGGGAGTTGGTCTTTAATAAGGTGTATGATTGCGTATTTTAACAAAATAGAAGAAATAATTTTAATTTCATCTTAATCTCAACCTTCTGTTAAAAATGTGATTAAATCACTTGTGTATTGTGTCAAGAAAATATAATTTGATGTTTTACTTCAAAGTAAATAGCCTGTCCCATTTTACAATTAATACAAGAAGATTCTCTTTATTGTGAATGAATCTTTTTTTGTCTTGTAGTTAGAGTTAAATTTTATTAATAGAATAAGGGATCTTACCATTACATATATTGTGTGTTAGTTTAATTAAAATAGTTGCTAGATAGGTTTTATGAACCTCGTAATTGTGTGTATCACTACTTTTTTGACATCTGCTAGGTGAATGTAATTAAAGAGACTCTACTTACTTTTTTGGCCTTAACAGGCCCTGAAGCTGTACATAAAGAAGCAACCACTCACTACGCTCTTGTAGATGACCTTGGTCTGCCGTGTCTCGTAACTATACGAATATCACATTTTTAGTTGGAAAGTCGTTGTTAGAAATTATAATTTTTAGCATAACTTCGTTATTTGTCTTCGTAAATAAGTGGGTGTTGGTAACATTGTATGCACAAATAAAATTGAAAATAATTGTGTAATTTAGTGTGAAGTAGGTTATGTGTGTTATACTCACGAGATTTGGACAAAACGTATGATAATTGTCACAATGTTGTCATTTATAATCTTTTTTATGAATCTCAATAGTGCTCTCTATGAACACACAAGTATTCCCCTATACACATCGTCATTTTCTTATATTAGTGGCTAGTATCGTTTTAACGTACATACAATAATGATAATGATACAGAAAGACGGGGCGGCGTGTTGAATATCAATTTTTCGATTTTCCTACGCCATAAAACATGAAGATTAGTAAAAAGAGAGAGATAAAAAAATATTGCGATTACTAAACTTAATCCATAATTCTTATACCTGTATTTCTAAAAAAATGGATGTTCTGTTTTTATACATACATTTTTTTAAACTTTAGTGTACTGGAGAGATTTAAATACTGTTTTAAGTTTCAATTACCATTAAAACATATAATCATATATAACACAGCAATTATACTGTACTACTTGTATGGAATCATATGAAATTCATTTGAATACACATCAACATAAAGTCCATCATGTGCTTGACATGTCAATCATATTGATTTATAATTAACACAAATGATTAAACTTCTTATAGCTGGCTGTTATTCTCAGTCATTTTAAGTATCACGCTTTATGGTGGGTACGTATATTGACTATGTTTTGAACCGCTGAGGAGATTTTGTTATCATGGTCGGATTGATGATAATACATTTTTTATAATATATTTCTTTTGTTCAAGTTTCGTTTTATATAAATGTTTCCATCCTTCTCCATAACAAATTCCTTACGGCATTTTCTATTAGACAATATAAATTAGTTCAAATTTTCTATTAGTCAATTCTTGGATTCATAATTAAATTAGAAAAATGTACTTTATAATTTGTTTTAGTGATTTCCGAAATATAATGTAGGATTTTTGTTAAGTGATATAAATATGTCGTACAAAATTGATTTATTTACCGCAGACTAAAACAAGCGTTCGATTTGTAACTTAATAGATAAACGAAGCCCATCAAGTATCTAATTTCAGCAATTAGTCTTTGTAATTACTCCTCGTCTATCAGAAAATTATACAGTGTAAATTATCTCCAACTACAGAAATTTGACCATCAACCAATAAATATCTGTCCCCCGAGTTGTGATTACAACGACAACAACTTAAGTTATTTAATGTTATTAATATATATAATAATTAATATATAAAATAATGGGTGGTGAGAGTCCATATTTAAACACGTTTAATAATATATATATATATATATATATATATATATATATATATATATATATATATATAAACAATAACTAAACCTGTACACAGGTGATTCAAAAATATTTGTTCTAACTTCGGGAAGTTATTGAACCCGAAATAACCGAATGTATTAACAAATGTATGTTTTTTTTCTTTTTTATATAATGTTTATTTATATACATTAAAATTAAAAAAATAAATAAAAAAGTGTTTTGAAATATGTCCGAAATCACTTCTATATCCGTCTATTGTGATTTTTGGGAAAATAATGAAAATTTAAAAATTATTAAAATTTCAAGTAGAAAATCGGTACTTACTCAGTTTTTATTCTACGTATTGTCAGTAATAATATATTTTGTAAATGTAAATGTTATAATATTAAATAATCTGAACGGATGCTATTTTGATAATTGATACGATTAAGTATTGATTTTTGGTATACTGATAAAACTGATGTTTATAAATGTGAATACCGTACTTTACACAAAATATATTAAGGTTTTTTTTTTTTTTTTACATAATACACAACATAACTGATTGACAAAAAACTATTCGTTCTCCGACATAAATTTAGAGGAACAGTTGATACTATAAACAACTTTCTAATGTCGGGAAACACACTTTATACATAGGCTATATTAGCTTTTTTAAAGGTCTCGCTATACTCATTGAGAAAGGCGAAAAACTAATAAACCTACCTTTTTTCGTAATTGGTTATAAGTGATAAGATATTAGCGCCCATATCGCAACAATTGGAAATGTTTAATAAGGTAATCATATCCGTATTGTCTAATGAGCTAAATCATTAACACTCAATAACGTCGATCATAACGTATTTTCTAAAAAGATGAGCCCGCATCTTCCAATAAGAGAGTAATTACTAGAAAACATGATTGGTTTAGATTCCTTACAAAATTGAAATATTTTGACTGCTATGACAGAGAACATTGTAAATATCGCTATAAAAATACAAGGCCGCGTTTATTAAATTTTCAATGTAAATAGAGGATTTTAATACGGCGATCTACTATGTTACATGTTATTTATTATTGTTAAAGTCAAAATTATAAAGTGAAGTAATAAACATCAGGACAAACTTTTTGTCATACACAAAATAACTTGAAATAGTAGGAAGATCTATTTCTACAATAGGAGAAACATTTATTAATGTCACAAGAAATGGGACTAAATGCCATTAGGTATATATTTTTATAATATAAGTGAATACATTTCGGCATGATTATAAAAATTGGTAGATATAAGTGGATGAGATTTGTATAAAGGGGTTGCACGATTAAAGACGTTATTATGGTATAATAAAACTTATTTTCTAGCCTTCTAATTTTATTCACAAACACAATTGTATGTGCAACTTTGATACTGTCAGTTTTAATGCATGGCTCCAAAACTTGAATGTTAACAACAGACAATGTAAATAGTTTAAACAACATCAAATGAATAAAATGCTTTGTTGATTAAATTGAAAGTTACAAGACAATGGCGATAGGACAACAACATTAAAATATTGAATTGAATAAACAAACTGTACATAATATCAGATGTGGTGTATTAAAAAAAACATGGGCGATGGAAATGGTCGTGTCATTAGACTGGACAAAATCTATTTAATAATGAAAATACACCATTTCTGACCAGAGTGGAAAAAAGCCAGGTAGACCTATATAAAGATGGATGGATGAGTTGGTCAATGTTACTAAACAAATAGGTGATACTCGGAACTGGAGACCTTAAGCACGGGTTCGAAGCACATGCATGCCGAAACCCATTTTAGGTTGAAGTTCCAGTGATGATCATGAGAGCATACTATCTGGGTCTATATGGGAAAAGCTAGCTTCTTGAGTATTATGAAGTTGGGTAAAGCATATATTTTCTATTTAGTTACTCAAATGGTTAGGAAGCTATACATTTTAGGACCTTTCTATAATATATTTTTTGAAATGTTAAACACTTTTTATATTAAGGAAAACATCCACAGATTTATCTACGGCGCAATAAGGAAATGCTGTAAATAAAGTATTTGATCAACTAATAAAATTATTAAAACTCTAAACACACAATGGAAAATAAAAAACAAACAAAAGTATTCTACTTGTACACTACAAACTGTGCATATGCACTATTCAGTTTCATGCAGTATGACTATTAAACACACACACACACACACACACACACACACACACACACACACACACACACACACACATACACACATATATATATATATATATATATATATATATATATATATATATATATATTTATAATTGGTTAAGATATCCGTTATGTATGAGAAAGGGGTAAAAATCCAAATCAGCCTTGAATTCTAACGTTATAAAAATATAAAACAAGTATGAAATTTCATAATAATTTTATTGGTAAATTTTCTAATCGTAGAATATTTTATGTAGGTTATTACTATTTCACATACGAAAGTAATCTTACTTTGCATAAAGCAGTGTTGAGTAAAGTCTATGGTATTGTATTGAGTAATTTATTTTTCCAAAATTACAAATATTGTTTAAATATTGTTGATCATATAGTAGTAGTTGTAGAAATGTTGTGTAGGTGAAATGTACAGCAGCCTCTAAATATTAATAATTGTGCTTTCCCTTCTACTAAGACTAACAGTCCCGTCTATACAAGCCGCTCTAGCCACAAATGATTTAGATAGTGTAGCAATGGTTGCTGAGGCTAAGTATTTCCTTTTCATCAATTTGGTTCCACCCCGGAATTAGAAACCTGTTGTGTTACTGCAACTCTTATATCTAATATGTCATATATCTTCTCCCCTTTTTCTGCAGGTTGCATCATCATTTTCTAATCCGATTCTTCTATGGTGATACTTATGTCCATAGTGCTCCGATAGAAATACTTTTGATATCTTGGGGCCTCTTTCGCTCCACTGTTTTATTCCATTGCTTTTTCTGGTAACTTCTCTTGAGCTAGATACCATCTTACTTCAGCCCCACTCAGAACTCTTCTAATTGGTTTATTTATCAGACCAGATTGTTCTAGTGGTGAGAGCGAGAGGTAATATCTCAAATGTTTCTGAATTCTTTCTTAAATGTATTAAACTATTTTTTGGTTGCTTCTTCTAGAAAACGTCCTCCTAATTGGCCTATTTAAAATATCTCTACTAGATTCAATATCTCCAACTTTTCAGGAAACTCAGTCGAAGCGTAGGACTCCCTATGTTGATATTCATCTCAGAGTGCATACTCCAGTTTATCAGCACGTTGAGATTCAGCTTGGGGTGAGATGATCCACTCACCTGCAGCCCATCTTGATCGGGTAAGGCTAAATATGGTAACAGGTCACCAATTAATTATCCCACTGGTTACTTGTGACACCATTTTCCATGACAACTTATCAGGACAGAAAACAGTATTAATAGTCGGTATGAGGAATAAAGAAAATGTATGAAGGGGGGATTGAAGTTTGAAATGGGCTGGCAAAATAGATGAATCAATATACAACTACACGCAAACGTCGTAATACTGGTCAAACTAAATAACACAGACTAATCCAAGAATTATGATCTGAGTAGATTATTTGCAGTTGACGCCAACTAAGCAATAAGTGTGCTAACCCCTACACCGTTACCATATGCTTATATAAAATATTTTTCAAAAACTGTTTGAGTGATATTATTTAAAACCTATATCTAGGGTTTGCTTTACATCATAACAATTCTAGTTAAATACAATAACGGTATATAACAAATTTGTAGATATTTTCTGTGATCAAAACATTAAAATTTCATTGTGTAATAATGTTATAATATTTTAAGTACTTTTATAGTGTAAAACAGAAACAAAAAATATAAGATATTTAAAATAACATTATATGACAAATTTCTTTAATCACACCTACTGATGTCTAGAAATTACTGAAAATATAAATATTAATAAACCAGTGAAAAATATAAAAATAAATAATTACTATGCAAGTGTAATTAGCGAAAGAAAACGTAAAGTAAAATTATCGCATGTTATGAATATCTATATATATTATTTACGATGATGTGTTAACAAAACGATGCAAGTTAAAGCACTGTAAGTCTCTATTCCAATACACAGGTCGGAAATGTGGTATTTTAATTAAGGAAACATACCCGTGAGCCAAAATGTAAACTTTGTGAGATAATCTCGTATTGCATACAACGTATTGAAGTATGAAGTTAAATACTCCTTTTTGATGTGAACATAGAGACTTAGTTGTTACTGACAATTATATAATTAAAACTTCTCCAATACGTTACACATACTTCAACTTTGTAAACAATGCAACATGTAAACTATGAACTATGTTACATTTTTAAAGTTAATCATGATCAAATAATAACAATTAACCACGGTAAAATATCTCAACATGATGGCAATATTGAAATGAACAAATTATTTTTGAGACTCCACAGCACAGAGTGAATTATTGTAAATTATAACATTCAGAAACGTTGGTTATATATATATATATATATATATATATATATATATATGGTCGGATTTACAAGTTTTATATTTTTTATTTCTTTTTTAATAGTTTCAATAGTTTTACCAAAGACTGCATTTATTTTTAATTAATAAAATCTTTTAAAAAATAATTTTTTCCATTTTTTTTGCTGTATAAAACACGTGGTGTCAACCAATGAATTTGATGGAATATAATAATTCTATGTTTTTCGTAAGAACTAATCCAAGGTGTACGTTTGTTTTAGATTTAAGTAATGAAACACATATTGAAAGTTTGATTCGATAGTAGTATATATTTATATGAAATGCATTATAATGTGTTGACAAATATATACAAATCTAATTTCATTTGTCTATATGGATAAAGACGGATTTTTTATACAATTGTTCCAGAACACTTTTATCAGGATACTTACCAAATTTTAGTTTTAAGAAACACTTTAATATGTCAGATCTTCCTATCACTCATGAAGGAAGTTAATGATAATGCAAAATATAGGATGTTTTTAATATTAATGTAAAGGTATGGGACTGTTAGATTTTTTCGGCCTAACAGCTAAATTTTACACATTTAAAACTGTAAATGATGTTACACTAAGCTAAAAACGTAACCAAAAGCGCTCCTAAAACTATTCAGTATAAAGACTAGAAAATTTGATACTATCCCTTACTAATACAAGAAGAAATATTGTAACATTTAGATAAAAAAACACGTTGTGGAAAATATATCAGTACTGTAAATAATTTGGCTTTTTGTGTTGATGATGATAAACAATTTATTTGTACTATGGTATTACGAATTAGCATATGGTCACTTTTCATTTAAGGAAATATAGAAACAAATTCAAAAAATTTAACAAATGTTGATGATGATAGGGACGAAATGAGTTAAATGTGTGTAATTTGATGTAAGTAGGCCTATATTTTATATCTAAATGTAGGTATATAGAAATATGTAAATGTGCTTTACGTTTTGCATTAAATTTTATGGAAAAACAAACCTATTGCTTGTAAAAAAAAATTATTAATCAAAATTTGTATAACATTTTTTATCAATTCCAAAACTGTTTACTTAAATGTTTAAAAAAATCCTGAAAGTGGGGTAAATTAAATAATTGCAGCATGAATATTTAGAATATTTCAACCACTTATGGTTAGAAAATCTTTACTAATTTACAATTGAAGTCTTACATGGTGTTTTTTGAAGAAAATAAAGTTTATTCAGAAAGGGTTGATGATCACCTTGTTAATATTATGATTACTGAAATCCTCTCTATACATCAAATATTAATGCTTTGTTTCCACTTATATTACAATAAGAGTAATTTTTTGAATATAAATAAAGTTTAATGTTCTCAATATCACAAACATAGAAATGAACTGCGAAATGTGAATAGATATCTTTTTTTCGTGTTTGATATCGAATAATTAATTATCGCTCAACCTAATACTCAATACAATATTGTCTATAGCTACTCACTTGAAATATATATTACTTCCAAAAATTTTCGGAAATAATAACACAAACCCAGAATGGTTCAACTGTTATTAGTCAAACTATTTTAATTTACAAATTATCACAATATCCATGTTACATCAAGTTTGAGATGTATAATGGATATATCCCTTTTTATGAGAGTCTTTAATATCTTCGATAATCTGGCAATGTATCTTACACAGATAAATTGGAAATAATTACACTCATTGCACAATTTATGGAGATATATGAACAATTTTATGGAAAATGATGAAATATGTCCGGGGATTATCGCAAGAAGAACGAACATTAAACACAGGCCGCATTCAATAATTAAAACATTGTAGTCATTTTAACGAATAACAAACCTATTAGTGGTACAACAATTAGTTTTAGTATTACAGGCAATACATTGGCGAGATATAATGACTACAAAAATGTCAATTAGTGAACAAAATAGTACATGCGATAAAGTCTAACAGATAAATCGAAAATAGTAGAATGTAGTATATATGAATTATTGTAAATTTAATCAAAGACGTGTAAAGATATTACACCAGTGAAAAGCTTATACAAACTAAAACGGGATGAAGGAATCAGCCTAAACTGTGTAGAAATAATGTCATTAAAAATCAATAATGAAAATTCATTTCCCTAAAAAGGCTCAGATTTTGTTTCTTTGGATTGTGCCCACAAGTAAGAATAATTACTAGATCACGCAATTAATATTATAAAATAGGAGGAAGGGTAAGTTTTTTCAAACAGAAAATCGGTAATAAAATTTCTTGTGGCACCACTGAGATTTAAACCTGGGTTTCCTCTGTAAATTATAGTTTAGATTTAGTTTCTAACTTTACACAGTGTTCCTACACTATGTTGGTGTTTTTCACTTTTTTTAACACTCATGGTTCATCACTTAAAAACAAGACTTATTTTATACTCTTGAGACGTCTTGTAATAGTTTTGTATACCAATTATAGTAAATTTACTAATTATGACTAATAATATTTTATTATTATTGATACTGTAATTGTAGATTGAGATGTTTATTATTTTATATTCTAAAGTATGTAATGGAGAAAATATAATATAACTGATGATAAGATAATTGTTTAATTATATCAAATGAAGACAGCGTATATAATTTAATACTTATATGCTTGTATATTGTTTAGAGTACCGCTTTGAATTTTCTTCTCACATATAGAAACATACTATACGGGGGGGGGGGGGGGTGGAACTGTAGATGTTACAATAGATTATGATTTGTTAAATGGAGGCGCCAGAATCGTTTCATCATCCCTACATTGCATTTGCAAAATTACAAGATCTCTTTTTAAACACGGTCTAATTTTGTGGAGGGAAAAACACCAATATGTGATGTCTTAAACCTCATAACATTTAGATATCTGTTTCTACTAATAATGAAAATTTTATAATAAATATATACGTTTTTAATTGCAATTAACAATATTCCAGAAGGGATCATTCTAAGAATTCGTTGAAATCAATGTTATATCATAAATCAATTTGGTACCATCATCGTTCTTACCGCAACAACATAATGCAAAGTAATATAAGCAGATATCCTAAATATCATAAAGATTATTACTTGTTCCTTGTAAAAAAATATTAAAATATTCTGTTCGATGAAAAGATCATACCCAGTAGCGTTGTTGGTTTGAAATAGTTCTTTTTATAATTAGGTATTTTGTGTATTACTACTTTCTTGATGTCAAATACTTCCTAAGGGTATATTTATTTTAAAAAGGATTTACTCTCTTCGCTTTTGTGAGTGACTCAGCCTTGGCGTGTCTCAAAAGCGTAAATATAATAATTATATATTATGGAAATTGTTATAAAAATTCATTCTTATAGTCAAGTGACTCAGTTAATATATTATAAGTAAACCCTCACTAGCTACTCTTATGTCAATGAATAGGCTTTTCCGAGCCACATTGAATGAATATCACTTTTTTGGAGGTTAGGGTTCGAAAAATTGGAATTTTTATAACAGTTCCATAATTTCCATCATAGAGAGGTGGGTTTAGAACCGTTACTTGTAGATTTGAAATATCCAAATTGTTATCCAATGTGTTTTGTAGAATTTACAATTTGAATAACATATGATATATTTTTTTAAAAAAACTTTAAAATATCCGAGATATTAATAGATATTTATGAACTCCAGTATTATTATACATAAGCACATTGTAGCCTCGTACATCACTTTTTATGGTAAACACTTAATTTGTAACCATTATCGAGTTGAGGTAATAACGACAACAACAACCGACGGATGGAATATCGAAAAACACTTTTAATAAGAAAAAGGTGAAGATCCTGCTTGGATCCCCCCGGAATTTCCAATTCCGTACTCACTAAATTGAGCTTCTGACTGAAGTTTGGTTTCATGTTTACTTACATTTGTTTTCATGAGTATAGGTACCTACGAGAGAATTTGTGGCTCAATAATTTGTGGTTAATATAAATAGCCTTTAAACATTTGCCTCCTTACTCCAACTTGCGAGCTATAGACGTTTGTACCCAGGCAAATAATGTGGATAGGAAACACATAGGACGGGCTTATTGCTGTACAATACGTTGCTAGAAACAATTAAATATTTCTTTATAAAATGTAATTGCTCCATTCAGTTGATTACAACTCTTATTTAAGAATCTCAATTAAACTTAATATGCCTTCCATTACTTTGTTTTAATTCGGATTTCATCAATAAGCTTATTCCTAAAATTGAACGTTAACTATACTGAATGATAAAACATAAAGGTTTTAAACTAAATACAATGGCATTTAATTTTACCATGTCTCTCTCGCTCTCTTCTCTCTCTCTCCTCTTCTCTCTCTCTCTTCTCTCTCTCTCTCTCTCTCTCTCTCTCTCTCCTCTCTCTCTCTCTCTCTCTTCTCTCTCTCTCTCTCTCTCTCTCTCTCTCTCTCTCTCTCTCTCTCTCTCTCTCTCTCTCTCTCTCTCTCTTCTCTCTCTCTCTCTCTCTCTCTCTCTCTCTCTCTCTCTCTCTCTCTCTCTCTCTCTCTCTCTCTCTCTCTCTCTCTCTCTCTCTCTCTCTCTCTCTCGATATTACTTACCCATCATAATTAATGGGAATAAAGCCCATGATTAATTTTTTTTTTAAATATACATCCTTATGTATTCTAGCAACTGCACACAAATATCTCTAGATATTAGATAAGATATTTGTCAGATTATATTGATCCATTCACGATACAGCCTACCACCCCTTCACCCGCGATGTGAGGGGAGGCCTTAAGTTAATTTACATTGTTTCAAAAATAATCTAAAAATGAAAATGTCATAAAATATTATTTTTCAGGTTAGCAGACAAGAAAGTAATAAAAATAAGTGATACAGAGAAAAAGAAAACCGCCTGACTCCTACACACGTCTTCTATCCCAGCTCAGATGTTTTCTCCAAATATGATTCTGATTTTTTTTATTCTCTATGTAAAACCAGAATAATATCATAGCTCAAGCTTGTGAAATAATTAAATACTTGGGGATAATTTTTATTACAGAAAATGTATTTACTTTAAATTTTACAATATATAAAAGGGGAAAACCCCGTTAATTTACGTGACTAAATATACAACCGTATCGTACACAGACAAATATAGATTTTATTTCTACTACTGTCGACTGTGAATATAAATTAAAGTTAAAACACTCTATTTTGTAATATAAGAAGATTAACTAATTTACAAAGCGATGCATAATTTCCACTGAGAAACGTGCATAAACCAGCTTTAATGCAAGATTAAGACCTCTTTTTGTATTCAGTTCCCATACTCTGTCTATTGCAATAGATTAAACATTCTTTAACAATAACTTTTGGAAATATTACTTTTTGTTAAAAGAATCTCTTATTTTACCAAGATGTAAAAATTACATTTAGTAAATATATTTCTGAAACAATATATTTGACATATGTTTTATATACAAAAACATTAAATCAATTAATTTTACCAACTTAATTATATAACACCTAATATATGAGTAGAAATTATTTCTATTCCAATACTGATTACAAATTTACATAATTACTAACTTCGTCTTGATATTTTACCACGAATTTGCAATCGAGTTTAGACTAACTTCCTGATGAGCTAGAAACTGGTTTTACCCCTAGACATCTTAGCCTTTAAGACTCTTGTGTAATTCCTACCTCATCACTAGGTCATGTCTATGCTATTGGTTAAGAACAAGATTTTCCAAGCCAGGTTGCATGTTGGTTTAAAGATCACATCTGGGCCGAAGATCAGTTTTCTTCTACGTCCTAATGCTCTGCACTTTAGTAGTTTATCCTGCAGTTTCTAGGTACTAGTTGCATATTCTAAATTTCTGGTTTTCTTGGAATATCCCCACGGTATTAAAATGCATATTTAAAACGGCATGGCCTGACACGAAGCGCAATATTTTTCTTTGATTTTGTTTACTTTGCGAAGAGACGAACTTAGAGTGTTTCAGGACTAGGTGGATCAGTGATCCATAAAGTTTTCCTGTGGTGGTAAACCTCCATCGTTCCTAATCTCTAAGTTGAGCCATTGTATTAGATTCTCTTTTGTTACGGCTTTAGTTACACAATAGAGGTTTTTAACCAATGATTGATTTCTCGTATCCAATTTTTACCACTTTATCCGCCTTTTCGTTGCCTTCGTAACCTCTGCGATTATTAAGTATTACCTGGTGTTGGTCGAAATCTTAATTAGGTTAACTTCCTCTTATATTAAGTAATTGTATGTTTATATGGTATTGTTATAATATAATAAGCTAGTCTTAAATGCTTAGATATTTCAATAAGGTGCAGGGTATCTGTCACACTCTATAGCATTCTAAAAGCAAACTATATTTCTGTTCTCTGCAAATCCTATAAGTTTTAACATTATAAAATAACAAACATTATATTTCTAAATGTGGACAATTTTAAGCAGTTAACTTTACTGGTAGAATCCATGAAAGAGAAATGTACTTATTTTTTCTGCTTAATAAGAGTCTTTTGTGTTTACAATCAGGCGGTTTTATGTTGGTACCCTGGGCGTAAATATTCATATGTTTCTTCCAAAAGCTTATACAAAGCTGCGATAAGTTATTGAATTCCTCTTATTATGTCCAAATGAACACTTACTGCGTCGCATTTTCAGTTAATCAAATTTAAAATGTGTGAATCAATTATAATTTGAAGGGCAATGCTTGTATGTACAATTTATTATTACACATCGCAAATAAAATTCTTTTATTTTTAGAATAACATACATATATTTGTTATATCACGGATTTAAGATAGCTGTTGTGTTGCGTAACGGTATAAAGTGCAATGCTTTGTTTCTGTTTTTTTGTTGTTGTTTAATATCATTAAAAATAAAGAAAGAAAACTCCAAGTGCTAATCGTGTCGCCACATCATAAACCTCTATTGAAATCAGGATAATCTAATTTAAAATGTCCTAATGTCGGCAGTTTTGAACAGTATTTTGATTATATATTTTGTCTTAATAAACTTTTAGTACACTAAATTATGTAAACAACTGTTGATTTCAACTTTGAATGTAATGGTCCAAACCACACATGTTTACATAACAAATAGACAAGTTATTTCCATAAAAAATGTAATTTTTAAACTGAACACAAAAGAAAATGGTGTATAATTATGAAATCTGCCAGGGCCGAGACAACAACTGGATAATTTTAAAAAAATACTTGTCTACGTGGCCAATACTTGTCTACGTGGCCTGTTTGGTTTGGTTTTGTTAAATCAACTGTTTAAAACTAACTTACACAATTGGTACAATTTGAAGTTTAATACAAGGCCCAAGAGAGACACTATCAACCAATACATATAATAAGATTCATGGTATGACGGAGTTAGGTAAGTGCTCATCGAATTAAAAGAAGATGGATGAACTCAAAGGTTTGGTATTTAAAAAGGGGAATAAAATATAAATTATCAAGCTCATTTTTTTGTAGCTAACCAATAATCTTAGTTATAGTTAATATTTTATTTTGTGTATTAATGAGTGAAATAACATTATATTCTAAAAAAACGTTTTTAACTCAAGGACATATAAAATATCTACGTTTTGTTACCAATCTAAAAGTCATTCATCCTAAACTTTATAAACATCAATGTGTTCAAATCGAGTCTTCAATTTGGCTGTATGCGAATAAGAAACTTTTTATGTTTCTTTCGTAAGTCAAACATTTTGAATTACTAATAAAAACATTCTTAAGGTAAAGTTTTAACTATGTCTGAGAACTCAAATTTTCTGACGTAATTGGGTATGTATTGTGTTGGGGGTAGTAACATGGAACTTTATACTGTAAATGTAAACAGAAACTGTAGTGAACATAATTAAAATGCACCTTTTGGTAACAACTGTTAGCTCGAGACATGTATGCAATACTTTCTTTGTCAATATACACAGTGAACATTTAATACAGATATCACGGTCTTGCTCTTAACCTTAATAAAATCGTAACTCTGTAGTAGCTGTTGTAGAAGATGTGGTTGTGAAATAAGCTAAGTAAAGCTTTCATGTGGTTTAAGCTACACAAGCTAACACTGATTATTCTTGTTTTGTTTTGAATCTATATTCTTAGTAACTTTAAGGAAAGTATTACTTCCAAGTTTAATATTCCTTATTTTACATTTACTATTCATTCTGATATGAATTGTTAAGGATATATCGACTATTTTGTTTCGTATTGAACTTCATAGTATTTTGACATCTCATTTTATAGATTTTCTTTCCAAGAACATAGATAACAGTGTTTTACTAAATGGAACTTATTTACAAGATATAATAACCAAACTATAATTTGAATAATAATTATTGCTATGTCCTTATTTTTATTTGGATTAGGCATGAACAAATTTCAAAATTTGAAGGGTTTTTGAACAACCCCTTTTGACCTACGAGATTTTTATCATCTTTATTCAGAGAAAAACATAATTTTCTACTCCAGAGAGTTCTGGACATTCTGAAAGGACTAACGTAATTTGAATGTATAACTTAATTTACAAATATCTTAAATCTATTTTTAATGATAACTTTAGTCAGTTACGAAAATATTAAAAAATAATATTACACAATTTTTAGATGAAGCATTTTAATGATTGTAGATATTTATCATTGTAGCTTTCAAAATATTTGACAACAGTTTCAAATACGTAAAAGAAAACTTTACCGTTTTATTTCAGACCATCTGTTATAACATTGAAGATATTACATTGAATTAATTACATTGAATACACTGAACATTACTTAACATCCGAACAGATTTCTCTGCACTAACCTCTGTAGTAAATTGTCTACTAAATTTGCACTTAGCAGGATTTTTGAGTTCTTAAAAATTGTTTTTAAACCAACAAATAAAGTATTAGAAAAGTTTTTAAATATTAATAGGCCTTTTATGCCTACTTCACCCTCAAAATTTAAAAAAATATCCTTTCCTTTTACCTTCTTATATATACGTAGTGAATAAAATAAGAGATATTGCTTTTTTGAATGAAGTTTTTATAGCTCTTGTCGTGTGTCGTATGTGGCGTGCTCTACAGCTAAAATATTTGAAGCGATTTTAACCAAATTAGATTTGTGGGCGTATGTTGGACGTGTTTCAGGATTTTATTTTTATTTTTGGAATTAAATGCGCCTTTCATCTGTACTGTGCTCTAATCCACTGGCTTGTTTACCGACTTAAACCAAATTTTATATAATACTTTGGTAATATCTAGAATGTTTTTCTTTTTTTAATGACTAAAAATTTAAAGGTAGCTGCTAAAAGAAATAAATGGGAAGCTATTTTTTTTCACACAATCGACTATAACTTTACTATTTGAGTTAAGTGTAATTTCTAAACTCATAAACAAAACGTATTAGACGTCTCTTAGAAAAAAAGTAGCTTACGAGCTATGTGTAAAAAAATTCAGTCACGGAGTTATAAAAAACTGGAATATAGATTTTAAAGTTTCGAAATTTTTAAAATTTTATGACCCAAAAACCGTGTTTATAATCTGAAGTAAAATAAAAAATAAAATATTTCTTTTCAATAATAATTGTGAAGAACAAAATAAATCTTGAAAGCCTATATTGTATTATGATTTTAAAAGCACGACTTGTTTTGCATTGTTTAATTTGTTATAACTCAATTCAAAACATGGTTATTGTCAGATATCAAATATTTGCTACTTACATTTTGAGTGATTGCAATTTTACTAGAAAATATAATCATCATTATTGACTTAATATCTATCATGTTACCCTTGTTAGTTTATAGTTAATATTATCTTATTTTAACTAAGAGCATGTATTGATTTTAAAAAAAAACTTGAATGAATGTAAATAACTCTATAATCAATAATAATATGCAGCGTTAGGCAAATACAAACGGTCTGATATGCTACAGACTACAAGACATGATAAGTATTTTCCTCTACTGTTCTACTCAAATCAAAAAGGCAAGTACTTCATAAACTAACTTTCAATGTAGCTACTCTTAATTTAAATTATCAACGGCCATTTTAAAATTTATATAGTATATAATCTAGCATCTCGAAAGAATAGATATACTAAGTCATGTAGGTATAATCGAAAAAGTCGAATTTTCGTTTTTATTTTTGAAATTTAAATTTCAGCTATTTTTCTTGTTGTTTAACGACCGAAAATCTTTCAGTCCTCATGTATTTATATAAAAAATGTTTAAATTACACAAAATAAAGACCCTAGTCCTCAAAAACGCTAATGTTGTCGGGATGAGAAGAAACAATAGTTCATAAAAAGATTTTTAATAATAAAGACGAAAAAAATTTTTAACCCAAAACTACATACAAAGTTGTGTAAAACGATGTAGGACATACATGAACCATACAAGACTATAGGAAGGACAATCCAAATTGCTAACTCTCTATAGTTAGCCCCTAAGGAACAATTTTGAATTTTTGAGAGATGAGATTTATTCATCCATAATTGTAATGCGCAGACACCTATATTTTAGTATTTATGTTAGCATATTCCGCAAACATTTACTTTGCATCAAATATAAATCAAAAAGCGAAATTAATTTTCATATAAACAACCCAACTCTGGGATATTTTAAATAGTAATTTCAAATATATAATGTACTTGAAAATAAACATGGGATAATCGAAATAAAACATAACAACAGCATTAAAAAGACAAGTGCAAAATATTCATTTCTATAAATTGTTTTTTGTTAAACAATAAAATTGATAATATACTTTGACAACTAATCGCTTGTAAAAACAAAACCATTCTTTATTTTTCATTTCAATCGATTTCTCCCATTTACAATGTATAAGACTTTTCATTAGAGTTCACTGTTCTTTATTTTCGAAGTTTTTGTATAACAATGCTATTTATGAATTCAGTAGCGCTTGAGTTCTGTAAGATATAAATTAAACTAAATATGAAACGGAAACCTTGAGTGTATTATGTCCTTTACCTCCGTATTTTGACTGATCCTAACGATTCAGACCTTCGAGAAACCAATAAAGTTCTTTCGAAATGCCGCAGTCCGATGTTGTTCTCGTCTCAAGGTAAGAATGATACTTATCACACAAATGAAAATAGAACACAAAGTGTACCCTATTGACGTTTAGAAAAATCTAAATAAAACTGTTCATGTTAAACAATAAATTAAATAAAACATTTGCAGTTTTCAATTTTCCATGTAATAGTTTCATGGTGAGAAATTTTAAAAACTGTAATTTCGAACAAGGTTTTCACAAGAAAATGCGTTATCGTATAGTTACAAGATTCAAGAGTTACGAACACGCGCATAGTGAGTAGAGGCTCCTTGATGTATGTAGGCCTCTGTGACACGATCGAACCGAGTGGTGACTTTTAGTAAATGTGTCAATACATTTTAAAATAATTATCTTGCTAGTGCCAAGAAATCAAATTTTTGTCTTTACATGTGTAGGATTTTCTTGATTTACAATGTGTGATAGGGTTGGCAAGCACCATGATGACGCCTATAAACTTGTTTTAAAATATAAAATATCCTAATAATGTATTCCGTAAGGGAAGGGTGGATATCCTCATACATACGGAAAAATTAATATGTCACTAAGATTTTTACTTAAAAAAATCCAATGATAAAATTGAACGTGTTTTTTGTAGATAGTCAAAAATAAATAAATTTCCCTTTGGTTTTCACAATAATGTACTGTACTGACAAACATAGAAGGATATCCAAATATTCCGTAATACTAAATTAGACCTAATACTATAGTTTAGCATAATATAACGAAAATTCAACCTTCTCTAACAAATGGGGATATTGGGGGGTACCTTAATTTTTTATTCGTACATAGTAAGAGAAAGTTATATGATGGGTCAAAATATTCATGTCGCAGTTTTTGTGTGTGGATATATCCGTTTTCAGTTGCTTTCAGTTGAATAGAAGATTTCCGAAATAAAGACTATCTGTAGGCTGTCGTCTATATCTTAACAAAACAGTAATTGATGGGGTGGTATGTTACTTTTCCAACAGACCGTATAGCCTATTTGAAATGAAAATAAAGCTTAGCTTACAAACCCTTTAAAGTTAACAGCTTTTTAATACAACCATGTGCATCTTAACATTATAGAAAAGTATGCAGATGCTGACTTTGCAACATTATGTTCATAATCTAAACTGTATTGACAACATATTTCATTTATCCAAAATGTGTTTAAGTCATAGAAACTTTAACGATATCCTTCCAGTAGAAAATTTCATTTTCCTTCCATAGAGATAATTTTGGGATTCTCTAACTAACAATTCAATATTAATAGTATGAAGACTTTATTGTGAGTGAGTAACACCAATTGCAATACATTCATTTTGCTAAAAGGAGAATATAAAATGATAGGGGCTTATTATGACATAACAAGTTTTTTTTAAGGGATAGGGGTTCCTTTGAAATATAAACGACAATATGTCTCATTAGAAACTATACTGAACGAGTGTCACAAACTTTAACGTTCATTCTATATTTAAGTCTCCATTTTTAAGAGGACTATTAAACATAATATTGTATTGTATTATAAAGGAAATGAGCTATAAAATAAGGTGGAACTGGAATTACATTAGAAATAACACCACCACCCCTATTTTATATCATTTGGGCCACGAGCACAATCAGGGATTCCCTGGTGAAGCAACTATATTGAATTGAAACGTGTACCACTAGACTTTTTCAGGATATCCTAATTTAGATTTTTCAAAATTGTTTTTACTGTCAGTTACTACCTGAAATGTTTATTACCGTATGGAGAATCGTATTTAAGCAAAGTTGCTTTAAAAAGTATTGGTCATAATTGCAGAAAAGAGCATAATCTAAAGTTCCCTTAACCCTCGACACTTTATTATCGTCGAGGCTGGAAGTGAACAGACCGGGTTGGTCTAAAAATAATTAATAGGAGAGTTGAAAGAGATAGGTGTAACCATAATACATGAAAGTGTATGATTGAATAGTATGAGTATGAAGAGTTGTAGATCCCGTTAGTAAAATTAGGTATATTTTCTCACCCTCTATGTACCCACCAGTTCATCCACATAGCACCGCCGTGCATGTAATATATAAATGACTAAGTTTCCAACATGTACAAATTTTGACCAAGAGCCACTTTAAGATTTCTTTTCAAACCATGTATTTAGTACTGCGACGAAATAGCGGTATTCGCTTAATTAACAGTCGAGAAATTTTCTTTTCGGGGATTCTGGTTTTAATTAAGTAATTTCACAATAACAAAACATGCAATTAAGCAAAGTTTCCCCGACACTCGAAAATCAGCTGATTTACCTCTCTTAATGGATAATCTGTCTATTTATTTCGCATTAGGTTTTATTTAAACTGCATAATAGAATATTTCTAAACACTGAAATTTTAACTCTAAATCTTTTGATATTTAAGACATTATTAAGGACGTTCATTTGCATATTAAAATTCAACCGCATAAAAAGAACAAACGTTTAGGGATGAACGTGAAAGTGAAGGGATTGTGAAAGGTACATAGATCGTATCTTGAATTATAATAATAACAGGTATAAAAACGTAAACATAACTGGCCATAAAATGGTTTTTGTGTACATTAAAATTATAATGGTAAATTTAAAAAAAAAGCAAACAAAAAATATTAAAAAAACGTTTATTAGTTTCAAAATAAGATGTTTTTAATTAAAAATTACACATACAACTCTAAAATACATACACTTGATGGCCGTCATCAATGAACCTAATCAGTCATATCATACAATGTAACAATACCAGATAGTCTAAATGAAAAAAACCAAAATCTTTTGTGACTTGTAAAGTAAGTTAACCTTGTGTAAAACAGTTTTTACACAGGTTTTCTGAACCTCGTGATTAGGAGTGCCATTACTAATATATTTAACATATACCACATGTGTATATGTTAAACACTTTCCACTTGATTCACTCGTGTCAATGACTCGGGACTGTGTTACCTCATAACTCTATGAATATCACATTTTTTTGGCAGGTATGGGTACAAAGTTATATTTAAAAAAACATCTCTTATTGTCATCGAAAAGATAATTGGTACAATTACGTTCATAATTGAAATCTGTAATTTTTATCTAATTCATTATGTTATAAGTTCAATAACAAACGAGATATAACCAAAACAGTTATCAAATGGGCACTATTTCTTATAGCCAAACATCTCCGATGTAAAAAAAGTGACGAAAATAATAGCATTGATTAAAAATAAATGTAATAATTGATTTTCCATTATTTTCAAAAACAAATACTAATTTTTAGCTCAGTACGATACCACCAATTAAAACGTTAATGGTGTTATGTTCAAACTGAATAATTGAACATATTTTGTCTGAAAATCAAATATTTATTTGAGAAGAGATAACGATAATACACAAGGAATAATTTATATAAACGATTAATTATTAATACATCATCTGGAAGGATAACGGACAACCTATCAACCAAGTAATGTAGAAACAAGGCCTGTAAAACTTCCAGTAATAAAAACAGAGTTATAAAGTGAACATAAATATTCCTTTACTTTTTGTAAGGATGAAAATGTTCAGTTAATTCACCACAAATCATCACAACAAGGGCTTGCTAAACTTCAGATAAAGGTGACAAATTTTGATCACCTCGATAAATCCGTTGTGATATGGATCATTGACACAGAAAGGGTATATTAATAAACTTGGAGTTAATACTCTCTTGTGTAAATATACTGTTCGTGGACTTGAGTTTTTTCTGATTACAATTGTTCATAGACTTATTTATTTTGACCACTCAGTCCTGGTTTCAGGACTGGATTAAAAGTATGTTACTTTTATCTACACTTTCCAAAAAAAGTTTTCAATATAAGATTATGTTAACATTTTATATTTTACACGTTCTATATTTCAATTGATAGCGATAGTTGAACCAAACTCTTGAAACGTCAAGTAAATATTAAATAAAATAATAAATCCAATCCATTTTATTAATTGTTGTTGTTTAAGGTCAACCTTTTTAGTCATATCGCCTCAAAAAAAAACTAATTAAAAAAAATACAATAGCTCTAGCCCTTGAATACTCTGCGTATAGGTCGGAAGAGAACAAGAGTTGTTCAAGAGAATCTTGAAGAGAAGGGTGGAAAAAATCTAAGCACGTGTGTGAATGTTTTCCCAACAAGTTAATGATGTAATCGACTGAGAAATGAAGTAATAGTTATGTTGAAGACGAGACTTGTAATTCCGTCTATAATTCTAACATATCGTGTCGAAAGCGATATTTTTCCAACAATAGAAGCTAATGAATTCACGTCGGCATAAAAAAAAAGAATTGTTTTCACGATCAAAGATATCCCTTTGTCGAATGGTAAAAGAGTTCTGTAGTAATAGAAGGTATTTAGTATAAGCATTCTCCCTCAGGTGTAAGTTTAAATTTTAAATTGTTTCAATACTAAGTTCCAGAACTGAGATTCAAGATATCTGTCTGTATATCTCAACATTCAGATCAAAACACTTTATTTATTTATATTTGATTTAATATACTTGTCAACTAACATAGTCACAATATTTTTTTCTTAATATTTCTAAAATAAATATCCTTTTGAATTCATTTTAATTAAAAGCTTTGTAACGACAACTAATTTATGTTATTTGTATTGTGTTTCTACTTTAAAAAAAAAAAAATTATATCAATTCAAAATGAATAACGACTGTTAGCTGTTGTTTGAAGTACGTCATACAATTTTGCTGTTAATGTAAATTAATTGCAATAATTAATGATATTTGTTATAAATTTTCTTGACCCAAAGTATGTAGTTTTTTGTAATGTTTTCGAATGAATTAACAATTTATTTTATTTGATGTGAATACGAGGTTTTAAGTTAATTAGATTTGTGTGATAATTAGGGTTACAATTAGAGTTGAATCACATTAATTTCAATATTGTGTACTTTCTAGTTATTTGTTTTTTAAAAATTAATAAAAAATCAATTTATAAAACGGTCAACACTCTATTGATGAGAAAGAATTGCCCTTTCAAGAGGCAAAAAATAATTTACCTACAAGAATGCAGGAACAGGCGATTTTATAAGAAAACTGTAGTTAAATTGTACTTCATGGAATTTACGAAAAAAAAAATGTAACTACACAATTTTAAAAGATAAATTTATGTTAGTATGTTCTCTCTCCAGTTGTAGAGGAGAAAAACAAAGTTAACAGTAACGGTGTATTTGATATAATGGCAGATCTCAAAGCCTTGAGTTGATGAAAAAATGTCCAAATAATTAAGTTCAAAAATGAGTTGCCAAACTCTTTATGAAAATGATTGTAGCATGCCAACAAGTAAGAACTTTTCAAGCATTCGAACCGGGTTGGAAGTGAGGTTCAACGAAATATTTCCGAATATTTATTTTTTCGAAAATTATCAACATATTAATCATATTACTTGATGATGAAATAATAAACCTAGCACACAGAAATATATAACACTGAATTGACTTCCTGATGACAGTAGGTATGACAATGACAGACGAGCAATTAACAACTTGTATTACCTTCCAACTTGTATTACTTGTTATAAAACAAACAAATCAGTCGTTTTAGAATATAAATGCAGTTCAAAGAAACGCAAAAGTCATTTCATTATAAATACATTCGTAGTTAAAATGACTAAAGATGTACCAGATGATAAGACGCCCAAAAATATACTGATAAAAAACTATTTAGGTTAGTATAGGTCATCAAATAGTAGATTACCATTGATACATGACCTCGGGTTAGTCTGCTTAGTAAGCGAATATCACATGCACAATTACTTACAAGAATCAGTCATTTCTGAATGGTGTGTCAGGAAATTTTTTTTTGTTAACTGTACTAATACAGTTTATGTGACATTTTCATATAATTTAAAGTTAAAGGAAAAATTTAAAGTTTAAGAAATTCCTTCGCGATACATATCTATATTCGGACAATATACTTTGAAAAAGTTGCTTTTCAAACTTTGCGTCACACATTATTAAACGAGCCAATATTAACTCGTCCATATTTTTCTAAGCCAATTTATTTTATTTTGTGATGCAAATAAAATGATTTTTGGCCAACACATCAAAAATGTGTACCAAACTATTGCCTATGGCTTGAGATTATTGATTCCCTCTGAAAAAACATTTTTGAGCAACGGAACTAGAATTTTTATCAATTGTTTGTTCAGTAAAGCTTTTTATATAATATTTGCAGGGGAAAAATTAACTGCGATTACAGGCCACCATAATCTAAAATATATTTTGTCTTTAATGGATACTGCGATTAAAATTGTACTTAGGTCTTTCAAATTAGTAGTACATGGTTTTGAATTCATACATACCCCTAGAAATACCATTATCATAGCAAACCCTTCATGTGTTCCTGGCCCCATTGGAAAAAAAAAATGTTAGTTAGGTTATTGTTGAAAATTGTAGCAGAAATACCTTGTTGTAACTTATTGTAAAACGTCTTTATCTTATAAAAATGTAAATACGATATTCTGTATTTGTAGAAATGGACACTAATAATGTAAAATTGAAGCTGCATGAATGTACTATTACTATAATACAACTCCCCTCGAGAAAAAATAAGTCGCATCAAGTAGGGTATTTTTTTCCTTCAAAGACTATATTTTAATTGCAAGAAACCTCTTAATCACCATCGCCATTAAAAAAGAGCATTAAATAAACACTGCTAGCCCTTAGATGCATTATTAATGTCATGCTCGGAAGAGATATGGAGGTGGTAGAGACCAGTAAGGTAAGATGAAAGAGAGGTATCTAACGCAAGACTACTTAGAACAGTGTACTGCGGAGTATTGCGGAGTTGTTTGACTTGTACTCACTTCTATCTGAGCTTCTAAAGGGCACATGTTAATATTATTTCTATAATTAGTTGATTTTATATAAAATAATACAATTTTCATAATGACGTGTTTAAAGCACTATTTTGAATTTCGATTAACTTATATTAAAAATATAAAGTTTACTAGGTTTTTTGTACTTGTTCTTCCTCTTAAAGTAGTTTATTATTCAATATGTAGTGTATTATTCACATACTCAAATGGCTTCAAAGTTTCATATCTCATAACAGAGGAATACTGTTCTACTTGTCAGAAGTCAGTTTCTTCAGTGCAACAAATGTCTCCACATGTGCGATTACTCCCATGGTCAAAATGTATATAGGGTACAGGCAGGATGTTTGTGGCAATTTGTAAAACACTGTCCGATGCAAGGACGTTCTGTATTAACCACAATTCGAACGCATGACATCACCCTAAATACCGCAAAACCCACAATAGTATATTGTTAATATTATACGTTTAAAATGACAGATAGTTAATCTTTGGTAATTATGTTATCTGAAAAGATGAACTAACATTTTAAAAATTTAACGTAAAACCAGTTTGTTGGCGCAATTATGGTGAATTGTCAGCCACATCATACAATTAATACAAAGAAAAATTTATATACACTTATTGGGACAATACGTTGCACATTTCACTAAAATTTGAATAATATCGGTAAATCCAAGTTGTAGAAAATAAGTATTTGATTGATTTTTAATCATAGACTATCTCCGGAATATGTCTCTATTGGATTGCTCACAATTCAGTGGTAGCTTGTGTAAGAAAAAAATCACAAAAATAAAATTTTTAACTAAACCATATCTCTTAAAAGAACTAATTATGGACAATGAAATTGCAGAAAGGGACCTTTTACTTTTTTGTAGGACCGGAGCCCCCTCTGACAGTTTACGATGTTCATAGAATAAGCTAGGAAGATGTACATATTAAGTTGAAAGAAACCGTTGACTACAAGTCTATGGAAAGGGGACTAAAAGGTGGTGGTATTAAATTTATTAAACCAGGGGACTTAAATTTAAGAAAGGCGGAACCAAAATGGTAACAATGTTTAGAAATTAAAAATTAAAAAAGACAAAAACAAATTTGGTGATTAACAAGGCTCAAGTTTATTGAAACAAAAGAAATTTCGACGTTTCAGATTTTATCATTTACAACTGAGAAAGACATCCTGAGACAAAGTTATCATAAACAGCTTATGATTAACAACATTATAATTATTAATAGTTATACGCCCTTAATGCAAAATATTATAATTTAATAAAAAATTAATCAATAGATTCTGAAAATTTATCCCCCCTTTTTAGTTTATATATTTTATAGTTACAATATTTAACAAAAGACAATGAGCACAGCTTAACAATTAACAGGATTATAATTAATCCAAAAAAAAAAGATTATACGCCCTTAAATGTAAAAATTACAAAATAAAAAAAAAGATGAAAAGATACTGATATTTATTTCCCCCCTTTTTGACTTTATGAAATGATAGTTTTTTAAAACAGTTACATAATATTACTTATTTGATAAATTTCTTAAATGCTATATTGGCCAATAAATATATATATGTTTTAGATAAAGAATTTATTATGAAAAGAGTAGTTTATTTTAAAAGAAAAGAAATGAAAATTTTGAATATTAAATTTTTAAATTGACGTCAATTTTGTGTTAATTTAGAAAATAACCTCTTGGAGGTTGTTAGGACCGAAAGTTTGCATGCAGGCTCCACCCAATAATTTTTTATATATTTTATAATTAATTACACAAGTCTACATCTAAAAGATAGTTTTTTAAGAAAACATATTCGCTGAAATAAATTTAGGCACATATACAATATGAGTTTAATTAAAGTTCTATAAAGTCAGTTTTTTTTGTAACATCACTTTTGTGCACGTGAAACTCTGAAGCTATGTTGAACAAAACGTGTTTTGTTAACAGGACGAAACATGTTTAGATCTTTAGCTGTGTTTCTTCTACCAGCATATTAGCTATGGCAAAAAACATGTTTTTTAGCGTCCGTACAAAATCAGACATGTTTTAGCATTAATGTTCATTATTAAAGCAATTATCTGGTTATTTGTCAAAATTAAAGGAAATTGATAGTATAACAGAAATTCGTTAAGATTGCAATTAAAAGCTTCTTAGATGATTATAAATCTATTTATATATATTTAGTTTTGTGTAAAACAAAGCTTGTATAAGACTTGCAAAGATCTGCAGAAGTCTGTAAAACGAAATTTTCTGATTTAGAATAGATTTCTCCAATTGTTTTATATTTGACATGTTCAATAAGATATTCTGATCATTTAATGTTCAACATTAGTTTGCACCTATTTCACATAATTGTTCAAAACTCAAAATGTGCCTTTGCAAGGTTTTGTAAAGTATGTCTTAACAAAAGAAAATTTTTATAATCATTGAGTTTCAAAAGAACATTGTATATTAAATAAAACATGAAATACATATTTTAAAAATACATGATAATTAATAAATTGTTTTAAAGCATTAACAAAAATTTAAAATATGATAAAATCTGTAAAGCTTAGTACCTGGAAAATCCTGTCGCAGATCACGTGAGCTTGTGCCGTGAAAAATAATAATTTAACCAACGTTTTACAAAACTAAAACGCACAAACTAAATGTTAACATATCGTTGAGACTGCGTTGCAATTTTGAGAACAAGAAAAGAATTATGGCTGACGGAGCTTATGATCGAAAGTAAGACATCGTGAGTTATTTTTGATAGACTAGGGACTGGTATTAAGGCAGATAGGCTGGCCTGCCGTTGTACTTTACTCCCAGATGTCATGTGATGATTAGTTTTGGACAATCTCGGCAGGTGACAGCATCTGTCAAGCAACGGAAGTTGTATGTGTGGAAGTTGAGTGAATGACGTTTTATTGCAGAGGTGATTTGAATTTGAATGCTACAGCTCTCCCCCCCGAAAGACGGAGTTAGAGTGGAAAAGAAAAGGGGCCAGAAGGGCCTCCCGCAAAATTTAGAAAAGGAGAGAGAGAGTGTGCGTGAAAGGGTAAAAAAAAAAAAATTCTCTCAGACAGGTGTTTTAGACCTCGAGAAAGACAAAAAACAACCTAAGACTAACATGCATAGCGAGTGCCACATTAACTATATGTAGTTCGACAGAACCGGTCAGTATACCTTCACCAAGATAAACAACAAAGAACAAATACACCAAACTTAACTATTAAGGAAATGGACTCACTATGTCCTCGTCCGAAGACGTTATGGTGACGAAGAAACAGAAGAGTTCATGACGCTCTCTATATTCTCGTCGCATCGATTACACCCGCGGAGTGCTCGATGTTAAGATATGTCTAGATAGGGAAACATGTCAGGTACATGTAGCGGCCATTGCCGTAAAGTGGAAACTCATAGTTGATCAGACTATGGGTTGAAAAGCGTCAAGTCCGGGAAACAGTGAGATATATCACTGGACAAGGAAAATCAATATCTCTTCGCCTGCAAACATCTATACAGATTACGGCACGGAGGGGCTCTAGGAGAGCTCAGCCCACCGATGCCCAAACATACAGATGCGCATTTGGCTTATAGGAAATACGGCTTGGTTCCGTATTTTGTTATGTTCTGCAGTGCACAGAAAGAAGACTACCAGATGACAATTTGTGCGGGCCAAGAAAGATCAGAAAGAAAATTAAATCGTAAAGGAGAAGGTTCTAGAAATTTGTTAATATTTAATTTATATGATGAGGTTTGAGTTGCTCGACGTGTGCTTTTTTAATAAAACGAGGTGAATTGGCGAAAGAAAGCGCAACGGTAACTGGAGTAAGAAAATCAATGATCCGGAAGGGACCTGACCATCGAGGCATCAATTTAGCAGCTCGCTTGTCTATGGCGGAGCTCAGAGGGTGTGTTTTACACCAGACAAGATCGTTGATTTTATACAGATGAGGCTTCCTGAATTTGTTATAGGTCTTTTCGGCCTTTTGGTGCGCTTTCATTATATTGTCTTTGGCCTGGCGCCAAACTTGTGATGGATTAGTATTAGGTTTTGGAAGGAGATCATGTATGTTCCAGCTGAGACTCAGTGGTGTATTGGGGAGAAAATTAAAAAGAATACTAAAAGGTGTTGCTTTAAGAGTCTCATGATGTGCGAAATTGAAGGCCAGCTGAAGCCAGCAAAGGGAGTCGTCCCAAGAGGATTGATTTTTGGAGTGATAGGCGATGAGGGCTGCCTTAAGGTTTCTGTTAAGTCTTTCCGCATTATTAGGTTGGGGGTGATAAGGAGATAAAGTTGCATGTTTAATACCGCGAGAAAAACAAAAGTTGCGGAAGACATGTGATACAAAACATTGTGCATTGTCAGAGATTATTATCTTTGGAAAACCGAAATTTTGAAAAATGTTTTGGCTTAAGGCCTTAATTGTACTGTGGGAAGTTGCATCTCTGACAGGCATGAGCCAGGTGAATTTTGAGAACTGGTCAACTGCGACCAGTATCATGTTGTAGCCCTGTTTTGTCCTAGGAAGCTGTCCGACGTAGTCAATATGTAATTTTTCCATGGGACGATTGGGAACCGTTGAGGCAAGGTATCCTAATTTGGAGTTGTGAGCAGGTTTGCTTACAGCGCACACCGAACAAGCTCGCACTTTAGAGGTGACATCCTGTTTTAAAGTTGGCCAATAAAAATTCTCCTTTACCTTAAACAAAGTTTTAAGTATTCCAAGATGACCACCCACAACGGAGTCGTGATGGTAATTAATCACCAGGTCGACTAAGGACTGAGGTAAATAAATTCTGGTGGGCTTTTCCAAATGATTTTTCAGGCAAAGAACACCTTTACTTAAACAGTACTTCTCCGAAGAGATGTTCTGTTCAAGGTCGGCAATGATATTTTTCAAAATAGGGTCGGCCTTCTGATGAGTCTGGATGTCATGAAAAGCTAGAGGAAAATTTGTGAGGAGACTGGTACACGAAAAGGTGACATTTTCTTCGTTGAAATTTTCCGGTTCAAACATGCGCGAGAGGGAGTCTGCTATGATGTTCTGAGTTCCTCTTATGTGCGCTACCTTAAATTTCAATGAAGTCAACTTGGCAATCCATCGGCCTAATTTACCAAGTTGACGAGGACGTGCTAAAAGCCAAGAAAGGGCTTGGTTGTCGGTTTCTAATAGGAATTCCCGATGTTCTAGATATTGCCTAAATTTCTCTACTCCAAAAACTACTGCTAGGCATTCGGCTTCATATGCAGATGAGGCTTTTCTTTCTGCAGGTGTTAAAGTACGTGAAGCGTACGCTATGGGCTGTCGTGAGCCGTCAATTTCTTGGAGTAGAACTGCTCCAAGGGCCACCGAGCTCGCATCCGTTTGCAGGATGAATGGTTTGGCGAAGTCGGCCATCCGGAGAACCGGAGGTTGTGTTATTGCCTCCCGAAGATGTTTAAAAGCTTTCTCTTGTTCAGCTTGCCAAGAGAATTTTTGGCCCTTCCTCCGAAGCAGATTTAAAGGCGCAGCGTGCTCCGCGAAATTTGGAATGAATTTAGCAAAGAAATTGACCATTCCGATGAATCTGGAAACGGCCTTAGGGTTCTTGGGTTGCGGAAAATTTCTAATTGCCTTTGTTCTAGATGGGTCGATTTGCACGCCACGAGAAGAAACTAGGTGTCCTAAAAAGCTTATCTCATTCACAGCGAAACGGACCTTATCTGGGTTAACAGTCAAGCCAGCCCGCCGCAAACGAGTAAGGACTTCGCGAAGATGTTTTTGATGCTCTTCCCAAGTTTTGGAGTAGATGACTAGGTCATCCAGATAATTAAAAATGAATTTAAATTTGATGTCATGGAAGACCTGATCCAAGAGTCTGGTAAGCACTTGGGCACCAGTACAGAGTCCAAAAGGGACTCGAGTAAACTGATAAAGCATCCAAGGAGTACAAAAGCTGGTAATTTGTTTGGACTTTTGAGACAAAGGGATTTGATGATAAGCTGAATTTAGATCGAATACTGTGAAATATTTGGCACCGACAAACCAGTTAAAACTTTGATGTAGATTAGGTAGCGGCACCGCTTCGACGACGATGTTTTGATTGAGCCTCCGATAATCAATCACCATCCTTGTTTTCTTTTCGGGATGTTGAACCAGAAAAACAGGGGATGCATATGCCGAACGGCTAGGTTCTACTACTCCTGAATCTAACAATTCGTTAATGTGTTCGCGGAGGTATTCCATTTTTGGAGGTGCCAATTGGTATGGAGAACACTTGACCGGAGTGTTGTCCTTCAGTTGAATATCGTATTCAACTAGATGTGTTAGACCTAACCTTTTTGTGAGTACCTGAGGAAAATCATTAATTATTTTTTGAATGGTGTTTTTATCATTCTTTTGAAGATGACCTAAAGGATCAGGAGCAGTAGACTCAGATGTTGTAGACACTATAGGTTTATAAGCAGAATTACTAAAATTACACAGAGGAAAAACAATAGACCTTTGAAATAGAAGTTTTTTGCTGAAAGATCAAGTACCAGTCCCGTTTTAGATATGAAATTTGACCCGAGGATCAGAGGACACGACAACTTATGCGCCACCAGAAAATCCACATTCCAACTACAATGTTCCATTTTAAGATGAAGACGACAAGAGTAGGAAATGGGCAACCTTTTTCCAGAAGCCGTGACACAATCAGCCTTCACCCTGGTTATGGATTTAAAAGCCTTGGTGTTCTTTAATTTTTTAAAAAGGGCTTTAGAAATGACGCATCTTACTGAACCGGAGTCCAGCAGAGCCTTAACTTTAATTTGCCCAAAAGCTACTTCCACCAAAGGCAAAAACTGATCGTTCAGACCCCTAGATTTAAGAGAAATATTATTTTTTTTTGAAGTTTGTAGTTGGAAAGCTTAGAGCTGGAATAGGTTTGCCTGGACCTATTCCGTAGAGAGAAGAATTTACAACCCCAGATATAATGACCGGGTATGCCACAATGATAACAGATGGGAGTAACGTAATTTTGAATTTTATTGCCGAAATTGTTTCTTCTTAGATAGGAAATTGAATTTAAATTTTGAAAAGATGGTTTATTAGAGAAATGTGGGTTTAGGTTATGTTTAAATCCGATGTGGTTGGTTTTAAAATTGGAGGCTGGCCTGCGCCTGTTTTTTGGAGGGTTTGCCTTGTTGGAGGCCGGTTCCGACATTCTGGGCTTCTATGTCCCGGCTGACCGCAACTGTAACAGACCACTGGTCTTGTAGGTCTAAAATCAGTACTTCTAACTTCGGGTCTCACTAATGGAGCCCTTTGCCTGTCAGTATACATGACATTATTGACATGTGCGCAGAGTCGATCTAAGTCTGCAAAATTTTTAGGTTTGGCAACAAAAACTAAGCAGTTGCGGACTTCCGGAGACAGTCCCTCCAGAATGACGTCCGTGACCTCCAATTCGGACTTATCTAAATTTAATGTTTCTGCAGCCTCTTTAATTTGATTAACAAAAATGTGCACCGCCTCGTTAGTCTTCTGGGGCCTATAAAATAACTCCTGTACTAGAGAAGCCAACCTTTTCGAAGGTATAAAGAGACTTAAGGCCTCTTTGTGAAAAGTTTTAAATGTCTGATGTCTAATCAGACATGAATTTAAAGGGCCCTGAGCATAGGGCATCAGAACATTATTAATGTTTAAAGCTACGTCCGGGTAAGTTTTGACTATTTTTAAAGCGATTTTAAAAAAAATTAATAATTTATCAAGGTCGAACCCATCTGTCTGAGGAATTGTTTTAATGATCTGTTCGGCAGGATGACTTAATTTTCCGTATAAGGAAATGTATGGACAGCCTTTCGAACTGCTAGGAGTGGTTTGCTGAGCCTCAGCCTGCGGGGTGTCCGCAAGGAGATTTGGCCCATTAGACCGAGATGGCTCTGCAGAGCTAGCTTTAGTGGTTCCCCCAGAGGGCGTTAACGGAAAGCTAACGTTTAATATTAGAGGAGCAATGGTTTGCTCAAAAGCTTTAAATTTTTCCTTGAGCGTAGCGAAATTATTCTGTAGGTTGGCCAGATCCCGTGGCACGGTGTTATCTGCAACTTTTAGTTGCTCAGTTTGCACCCGATTTAGGAACTCTAGACGTCTTCCGAATACGTTCATGCGCGCACGAACGCGAATCATTTTGATTCCTCTTTCGGAATCGAGGTTCTCCAGGTCGTCTTGCAAGACAAACAAGGAGTTCCGGGCTAACGCTATCTGTTGCAAGAGGATATCTTCGGTGAAGTTTCCCATTTCGGGCTCAACGCTATTCTGTAGAAGGGACCTAAGAGAGGTTCGCATTTTAGCTACAATATCTTTCTCACCACCTCTAGCTACCACTTCAAAAGCAAGCTCAGTGTTCTTTAACGAGTCTACTAATCGCAGCAAATCCACTGCCATTTTAACTGTTGCTGATAAAATAAAAAAAATAAACCAAGTGATTTTTTTAAAAAAAAAAAGATGATACAAAATGAAGAGAAGGACCAGAGAATGACTGAAGAATTATATGTAGTGTAGTTGTTGTGTATATGTGTGTGTGTAAGTATGAATTAATACAGACAAGCGAAAGAAAACTCGAGAAAATTTTTTGAAGGAAATTTTGAATATATTTTTTTTTGTTTTTTTTTTGTTTCTAACTATTTTTGGGTTTTATTATTTATTTAATTTTTTTTTGGAATTCCCGAATGAGCCCGCTGTCTGGATCAAATTCAGTGAATGACTATAGTGCAATGTATGTAAATATAAAAAAAAATTATTTATTTAAGCAGAGAAAATAATAAAAAAAATTTTATCAAAATTGGTTTAGAAGTTTTTGTGTAAAGTGTTTATATGAAAATAAATTTTAAAAAAAAGAGACTAATAAATTTATATGGATTTAAATATAAGAGAAAAAAAAATTTCATCAGCAATAGTTGTGCCGTATTTGAAAAAAGCTGCAAAACATAAAAATTGAGCCTTGTTCAACAAAGAAAATTTTGAATTTAAATTTAGATGGTTCCAATGCAAAATTTTGAAAATTAACTACGGTTCCGGAATTTAAAATTAACCAAGCTCTGTAATTTAGAAAAAACCACGCTCTGCTACCAGAAACATGTTACCAGGGGACTTAAATTTAAGAAAGGCGGAACCAAAATGGTAACAATGTTTAGAAATTAAAAATTAAAAAAGACAAAAACAAATTTGGTGATTAACAAGGCTCAAGTTTATTGAAACAAAAGAAATTTCGACGTTTCAGATTTTATCATTTACAACTGAGAAAGACATCCTGAGACAAAGTTATCATAAACAGCTTATGATTAACAACATTATAATTAATAATAGTTATACGCCCTTAATGCAAAATATTATAATTTAATAAAAAATTAATCAATAGATTCTGAAAATTTATCCCCCCTTTTTAGTTTATATATTTTATAGTTACAATATTTAACAAAAGACAATGAGCACAGCTTAACAATTAACAGGATTATAATTAATCCAAAAAAAAAGATTATACGCCCTTAAATGTAAAAATTACAAAATAAAAAAAAAGATGAAAAGATACTGATATTTATTTCCCCCCTTTTTGACTTTATGAAATGATAGTTTTTTAAAACAGTTACATAATATTACTTATTTGATAAATTTCTTAAATGCTATATTGGCCAATAAATATATATATGTTTTAGATAAAGAATTTATTATGAAAAGAGTAGTTTATTTTAAAAGAAAAGAAATGAAAATTTTGAATATTAAATTTTTAAATTGACGTCAATTTTGTGTTAATTTAGAAAATAACCTCTTGGAGGTTGTTAGGACCGAAAGTTTGCATGCAGGCTCCACCCAATAATTTTTTATATATTTTATAATTAATTACACAAGTCTACATCTAAAAGATAGTTTTTTAAGAAAACATATTCGCTGAAATAAATTTAGGCACATATACAATATGAGTTTAATTAAAGTTCTATAAAGTCAGTTTTTTTTGTAACATCACTTTTGTGCACGTGAAACTCTGAAGCTATGTTGAACAAAACGTGTTTTGTTAACAGGACGAAACATGTTTAGATCTTTAGCTGTGTTTCTTCTACCAGCATATTAGCTATGGCAAAAAACATGTTTTTTAGCGTCCGTAAAAAATCAGACATGTTTTAGCATTAATGTTCATTATTAAAGCAATTATCTGGTTATTTGTCAAAATTAAAGGAAATTGATAGTATAACAGAAATTCGTTAAGATTGCAATTAAAAGCTTCTTAGATGATTATAAATCTATTTATATATATTTAGTTTTGTGTAAAACAAAGCTTGTATAAGACTTGCAAAGATCTGCAGAAGTCTGTAAAACGAAATTTTCTGATTTAGAATAGATTTCTCCAATTGTTTTATATTTGACATGTTCAATAAGATATTCTGATCATTTAATGTTCAACATTAGTTTGCACCTATTTCACATAATTGTTCAAAACTCAAAATGTGCCTTTGCAAGGTTTTGTAAAGTATGTCTTAACAAAAGAAAATTTTTATAATCATTGAGTTTCAAAAGAACATTGTATATTAAATAAAACATGAAATACATATTTTAAAAATACATGATAATTAATAAATTGTTTTAAAGCATTAACAAAAATTTAAAATATGATAAAATCTGTAAAGCTTAGTACCTGGAAAATCCTGTCGCAGATCACGTGAGCTTGTGCCGTGAAAAATAATAATTTAACCAACGTTTTACAAAACTAAAACGCACAAACTAAATGTTAACATATCGTTGAGACTGCGTTGCAATTTTGAGAACAAGAAAAGAATTATGGCTGACGGAGCTTATGATCGAAAGTAAGACATCGTGAGTTATTTTTGATAGACTAGGGACTGGTATTAAGGCAGATAGGCTGGCCTGCCGTTGTACTTTACTCCCAGATGTCATGTGATGATTAGTTTTGGACAATCTCGGCAGGTGACAGCATCTGTCAAGCAACGGAAGTTGTATGTGTGGAAGTTGAGTGAATGACGTTTTATTGCAGAGGTGATTTGAATTTGAATGCTACAGTATTTTGATTAGGAATTCCCCATTGAAAGGATCTATCTTACCCTGGTAGATATGGACTATGGAACACTCAGGAGCAATTTGTGGTCATCTATGAAGAATACGTCAGAGTAAGAAATGAAGTTTAAAAATACTGTACGTGGATTAGTCAAAGAGAGATCCAAAAAGTTACATAACAAGATCAAAAGTGTATGATTGAAGTTATAATTCCATAAATGTTGTAATCGTCTTGAGTTGTTGAACGTTTGATTCTACTGAGTGAGTTTTAAATATATTTTACGAATTGAAATAACTTTTCTCCTATCACGGTAATATCCTTTGTAATTAAAATACACATATATAGGGTATCGATAAACAAATTTGTCGGGCTTGATCATGGTACTTACTCATGTCTATCATTACATTTATTACAAGCAGATCCTCTAAATGTAATTCAAAACAAATGATTTGTTAGGTCTTGTAGGAAATAGTAATGATTATTGGTAGATCAAAAAGTCTTATCCAATAGGGTAGGTTTGTTTAAAACCGCCGTTACTTTTCGTTATTGTGTACCAATACTTTCTTGGCAAAGTCTAACGGGCCTTATAAATCTATATACAGGGTGATTCAAAAAGATTCCTAGCATTTTCTTATACGATTCCACTAGCAAAAATACGTAATAGAGAAATGCTATGTTTTCGAGTTATCCGATTTATATATATATTTTTTATTTTATTTTTTTTTTTTACAAAATACCTACTATTTTTTAAAGTAAATAAGATATTGAGCTCAGACTTTGAATACTATTTTTTTTGTATTTTTTTTATATTTGAAATATAATGCAGTAAGTTTTTAAATTTTAAAATTGCAGTTGTTTAAACCTTTTAATGTCATATATCTAAAAAAACTTCTAACCTTACAAAAATATTACAGTTGACCAAAATATTTGCTTTGTTAATGATAAACATAACAGTTTTAATTTTTCAAAATCACAAACTATATATTTACTTTTGAATATTATGTTTTACTACATTTAAGTTTATCTCTCTAGTGATATCACTTCCCATTGTTAATTTTTCAAATTTGTTTTTTTACATCTGAAAACAATATTAAAATTTTTTTTTATATTTCTTAAGTAACGTTTTTTTTATATCTTTAAAATATACATATTTCCTGGTTTTTTTGCATCTTTTTTGTCAAGTTTATTTATTATTTATGAAAATAGTAACAAGATTTATTTAACATTTAAATGGTTTTCGTTGTATGGTCAGCAGGTCTGACCTTACATTTTCAAACTAGTTTGTCTAGTCGAACCTTTTCCCGCGTCACACGTTAAAAAAACAGGATTTTTACAAGACATTACTTTTTTGTGACTTTAGCAATTGAAATTATTCAAATAAAATACGAGACCGTATCAGTAATAGGACAAATGTTGTTATTGTTGTTTTTCATGGGTAAAATTACAACACAGGAGAAAGTAAATAGTACGTTAAAATTTACTCCACATTAGCCATTTACATGGAAACTATTTCCTTGTTCATGCATACATGAAAGTAAATGATATAAGAACAAGGAAACAGTTACTACATTAAAAGATAATTAAAAAGTACTTCTCACTAGCTAACTTGTTTTATTTTTACCCAAAAAATAATCAAAAGAAGAGTTTAACTCAGAGATAAAATTAATGCAAAAGTCATTGCAATTTTTTTTGCAGTATAGAGAAGTTTTAAACACACAAGAAATGAAAATAAAATAGAATTGACATAAATATGCATGAAATGATCCAGTGGGGAGCCCCAATATGGACAGATATATGATAAAAATATAGACTTCACATTTATTTAATTTTCAAGAGCCTTTTAAGGAAAAAAAAAAGCTTTACCTTCGAGGTCTACAATATATAATATATATATATATATATATATATATATATATATATATATATATATATATATATATATTTAGAATACTACATCTGATTAAACAATGCCATACTCTTTTACACGTGAACAAAAAGTTAAAGAAAAACAGAAACAAGTAGAAAGGAAAAGTGTGTATGTACGGAAAATTTATGTTAGGCAGAGTGTTTGTTTTCCCTTTTCTTGCCATCTAACACATCTGAAAAATATGGTCTTTCCCGTAGCTGCATAATTTATAGAGGATAAACTCCATGATTTTTATTATAAATATTGATTTCAGATTTTGTAATTCTACCCATTCTTTCCGTATTTTATATAGATTTTTTGCTCTATAAAAGTTGGAGAGTTTTATGAACTCTGTATTAAAGCATATGAAGTCTTTACTTATGACAATAGACAATGTCACTTTATAACTGTATTACAGTAATAAATTTAGTAAACTCGTATAAATTATATAACTTTGTCAAAGACGAAACTGAAACATGATGATTATTGCAATAACATTTTATTATAAATCTTAAATTTATTTTTCATTTGATATGACTATTGGGAGTTAACATTGTGTAATTAATTGTTTTTGTTTCTAAATCACTTTGAATTTATAAATAAGTTGTGAAATAGTTTTAAATAGAAACAAGTTATTTGTTTTATAAAAATACAAAACGTGGCAAATTATTATTTTGTTAAAGTAATAGTTTACTTTAGTTGGGCAAGATATTTTTGAATTTACAACTTTTTTTAAATACGTATTTTGCTAAAATTAAAATATATGTTATGAGAACCATCATGACACTTACCTAGGTCCAACATACAATAATATAAAAGCATACGCTCTAAATATCATGGACAAAAGATATTAGGACTTTTAGGGCATGCTAAATTAATATGGTAGATCATGAGTCACTTATCAGTAACATTCTCTCGGTCATTTTTATGTTCATAGGATTTATAACAGAATTTAATCCTAATAAATAAGTAAAACCACTATGCTTGATATAGTATATCAAGCATAATATATATTTGTGCTATATGGGTGACGAGCCTGAAGAAATACTTCATTTACTTACATATAGACCTTTAAAAATTTACATCATCCCTAAAATAATTTTACATGTAATTAAAAACTAAAAATTATGAAAATGTTTCGATTTGACAAAATTTTAACAATTGGAAACTTTTTAACTATTTCCTTATTATTGTTCATTTTTAAAGAGTAACAGAACATTTAAAAAATCACACCTTTATGTATCTAAACTAAGGTCCGTGATCTTAAAAAGGATCTCTATTACAAATTTTAATAGATTATACAAATTATTTGGTCCGGTTACCTCCTATAAGTGTTTAAATATCAAATTAAATATTTAATATGGTTGAAGAAAATAAACAAAAATAATTTAAATTTGTGTTTGTGTGTGTGTGTGTGTGTGTGTGTGTGTGTGTGTGTGTGTGTGTGTGTGTGTGTGTGTGTGTGTGTGTGTGTGTGTGTGTCTGTCTGTCTGTCTGTCTGTCTGTCTGTCTGTCTGCCTGCCTGTCTGTCTGTCTGTCTGCCTGCCTGTCTGTCTGTCTGTCTGTCTGTATGTCTATCTGTCTGTCTACCTGTGAAATATTTTCTGTATTGTTGTGGTTTTTTGTTCATCTGTATCTTATATAATGTGGTTTTTACATTTTTTTTACTTATATTTACTAGTTTCAATAAATTATTTAGAGTTTTTCGAGTAGTTTCATTTATAAAGTGACGATTATGTTCGTTACTTAGACTTAAATGTTTTTAAAATTAATTTTTATTTTATTTTAGTGACGAATTTATCGCGTCTAAATAAATCCATCTTCCGAATTTGATTTCCTTGTAGTTCGAATTCGAAAATCTCTCAGGCGTTATCTTCATATAAAAAAAAAGGAAGAAACTACATTAAGTAAAAACTCCTAATGTTAGAATACAGTTTTGTAGAGAAAATCGGAAGAAAATAGGTGTTGGTCAGGATAGACCTCATAGAAAGATGGGAAGAATCTATCCCTCGGGATTGTCATGTCAGTAATCACTAAAGTGAAACCACTGAGTGCGTGATCGGTATAATCCCTTACGTCCTCTACTCAAGAGTCTTACAAAGAACGACTCAAAGACATTCACAAACTAATAAAGTTATAATTTGTGTATACTCTAACCTTTACAACTAAAGAAACTTAAATTACATCGGGGACATATATCCGCAGGAGAGCGACAACGTACCACTAGCAACTAAACCCAGCAAATGAATTAACTGTAAATACTTGTATTTCTTTGTATCCTGAGCAAGATTACTATACTGAGCAACAACAAAAAATAACCTAACATAACAATACATAATATAACCTAACATAAACCTTATCAAATCAATTTATATATGTTTACTGTTGTTATTACATGTATGTTTAAAATAATAATATAATCATTAATTTCTAAGACTGTTTCACTTTTCTATAACTGTATATATCGATAATCCTTACATTTAGCTCTATCTTGTGAACATATTTTTCAGCAACATTTGCTCTTTCATTGTTATTTTTCCAGAGAACAGACTACATATAATATTGATATTGTTTTTCTTTTCATTTGATCCAGATATATCAGCAGTTATATTATTTTTATTTTTCCAAGACTTAACAAATACAACTAGTCATAAACTTGCTCTAGATTCTATTTTGGCCATGTTTTGTTTTTTAATTACATCCCTATTGAAATGTTTTTCTTTATTTTATTATATTTAGATATTGTTGATTTTTCATAAATTTATTTTAAATTATAAAAAATGATGGAAAAAACATAGGTATCTGTAAGAATATCCTATATTTAAATATGATAGATATTGATACCCAACGCAATATATTGGAAATCAACAAGAAATATAATCTGTATTTCATTACTTAACTACACCGATTCCAAAAGTAACTTCTTGAGATAATTTAATAAATATCTGTGCGAAAACCGTACTAGCCACAATAAGTACTACTATATATTTACTTTATAGGTACCATTTGACTAACAAAGGAGATTAAAATTAGCAATATTCGCTTCATTTCAACTTAAATTCTAATTATTCTACTTTATATATAATGAATGAATCTTGTATTTAGATAATCATAATAATGTTGTATTTAATGAATACATATTATTCCTAAATACAATATTTAACAAATTTATCTATTTAAACAATAATCAATATATCATTTTACTGTATGTGGAGTAAATGTAAAACAGTAAAATCGAAAAGTAAATAATATAAATATTTTTGATCTTAGAACTACCTACATGTTATTATTAACCGCCATTTGTGTAGTCAATAATTGTTTCGCTACACATAAGCAGCAATTTCAAGCTAGTCCATTATGAATAAGACATTAGACAATAATACAACTAAAATAAAACTAGTCTTGAACATTAATAGTTCTTATTATATCATTTGTAATAAATATGAATAACCTCCTGCAGGTATGGTACTGACTAAAATAAATTGACAATAGAATTATCTTAAAATAAGCAAGTACGATTACATTTAATAAATACTGAGGTAAAGTATATAAATTTCGTTTGAATAAAAACAATATATATATATATATATAGGGTTGAGCTTTTTATATATATTATATATAGGCTTTTATATAGGTATAAAAGAATGGTGGTGATTTGAACATGATTTAAATTAAACAGAATTACTTACAGCTGATGTTGTTTGTTTATCTAAATCGTCGTCTGAAACAGTTTTATTTTATTTTATTTTATTTTTACATAACTAATAAATTTCGATTTGTGCGCCATTAGTCGCTCGGCAAATGTCAAATCTTTAATCAAGTTTTGCCCAAACGTTAGTTAACCTGTCATTGTAAACGGTTGCCATTGCTTCATTAATCCTTTTAATTAAGTGATTTAACTCACGATTTTTTCCTGATAAACAATGTTTTTGTTATACCCTACAAGACGAAATCGCAACGTGTCAGGTATGGACTCCTTGGCGGTCAACGTATAGGTCCTTTCCGACCTATCTATTGATGGCCAAACTTTTTATTCAGTGTCTGTGACAAATGCACTAAAGTGTGGAGGTGCGCCTCTTGTTAGATATGAATCTGTTGAATGTTTTCGAGTCAATCTAGCTGAGGAAAACAATAATTGGTTAACATATGAAGATACACAATTCCATTAATTGTCTTCTCAGAAAAGAAGAAAGGCCCAATCAGATGATTTTTCATTACACCACACCAAACATTAACTTTTGGCGAGTCGCGTATTTTCTCAAAAGTTTTATGTAGGTTTTCAGATTCCCATATGCGTGAATTGTGTCCTTTAACAGACCCTTTGATATGGAATGTAGCTTCGTCTGAAAAACTTATATCACCTAAAAATAATTGCTTTTCATCAATCTTGTTGAACAACAGCGAAATTAAAACGTTTTGTTCCGTCATCAGTTTTCAATTCCTGCAATAGCTGGATTTTATATGCGTGTAATTTCAGTGTTTTGTGTGAAACTTTGTAAATTGTTGTTTTTGGAATACCTAACTTTAGGCTTCGTCGAGGTATTGGCTTCTTAGGACTAGGTTGTCTAAATAGTTCTACTTTTTCGTCTTAACACTTAGCCTGCCTGATGAGTTCTACTTTTGAACTGATTCAGTTTCTTCGAATTGTTTGAACCAACGTCGTATGTTATTTTCACGTGGTGGATCTTTCTGAATACAGAATACTCGTCAAAATGCACGTTGCTCTGAAATTACAGACTTGAATTCAGCCAGCAACAAAACACACTTTATTTTTTATTTATTAGAGAATATAATAATTCACTCCACACAGAACATTACAGAGAACACAAAACACAATACCACAACAATGCAAGAACTAATTTTGAAGTTACAACAACTGTTAAACAAACTTTTGGGTTTTAGGTTATCAGCGATACCATTACAACACCACATAATTTCTCTGTTGTCTTCGTATGAATTAATGAAACACCACCATTATTTTATGATAACTCTGTATTATTGAATAAAAAAACCCCGTTAATAATTAAAAATTTTCTTTACTTCAAGTTGGTGTCATGCGTGGGTCTCTCACCCTAACGACCAAACTATTTTGGAAGAGAATTTATACACTCCAAATCTGTATTCTTTAAGAA
This sequence comes from Aphrophora alni, assembly GCA_963513935.1. Lineage (NCBI taxonomy): Eukaryota > Metazoa > Arthropoda > Insecta > Hemiptera > Aphrophoridae > Aphrophora > Aphrophora alni. Next base: position 78,925,284 of record OY740770.1, on the reverse strand, counting down.
ACCAATGGGTATCACTTTTTTTTAATGATCTCATGTCTTAAAAAGGCTATCCAATGCCATTTTATATGCCTTACACCCGGGTAGAAAGTATTCTGACGTCTTAATTCCATAAGAACAGAACTGACATGCGCAGTCATCAAGTCTCGTTCAATAAATATTTATTTATTTTTCTTATTTGAGGAAAACCATCTCAGTCATCACCACCTTATAGAAAAATGAATAAAATAAAAACCTCTAGGTGTCTAATACACTAATAACGTAAAGGTCGGGTGATATTAAATGTTTGTTAAGAGAGTCTATGCAGGAAAGATAAGAGAGAAGTATCAAGGTGTAGATCCTGCTTTGAAATTTCAACCTTTGTACTCAGTACAGTGAGCCCCTAAAGGTTTCTCTTTGTAGATGGTATCCTATAGGGCACAAACTGGATGCAGTGGTTTATTGCTTTAGACCAAAATATTTATTAAGTAAAATAGCTAGATTACATTTCCATTAAGGGAGCTTTCTGTATCTCTCTTTTAATTCCAGTTTCATAGTTATTATTATGAATTTATTACCATGACGACACTTTACTTGCAAGACATTATAGCATTTCATGATAACAGTATTTGCAATCAGCTAGCAGCAGGAATTAAAATAATCTCTAATAAGTTAATATGCATGTAGGTAGCATATAATATGTATCTTGTATTTAAACTAATTATTTAGATGCAGAGAAGTTATTTGTAGTGTGTTTATGTAAATAATAACATTTTAATAATATCTCTTTATCATATCCAAAATTATACCATTATTAAATAAATAATCCACTTTCCAAATTTTACATTAACAAACAACTACCTTCAAGTGTTATGAAAGATATGTATGGCTGTGAGAGCTTACAGATGGTAAAAATTTTAATTTATGGAAAATAATTAATTTGATTGTTGAAGAAAAAGGAAGGCAGTGGACCTCCATTAGAGTCAGAGGAGACCTTCAGGAGCTCAGGCTGATTATTCTGTTCAAATACCAAAATATAATTTGGCCGATTATAAAGTACATCAGTATTTACATATATGTGCTGTGCGGGAGTGATAGTAACTGATTTTTTTTTTGTTATTATTACGTCAAGAAATTGTGTTAAAAAGAATATTTGCATAACTGGGTGAGATCCAAACAATTATTGAAACTTTAGGAAATTTTCAAACAGCCATTAATAAAAATTGTATACATATTTCATTTACCTCTTTATCCCTAAAACTATTATATTTGATCCAAAGACAGAATTAAAGTTATAAACTATATTTAACTTCTTTAAATATTATTAGGCCTATTAATTCAACAGTTAATAAATTTTGTAATGATTGATTGTCAGGTAAATAACTGGAGAAAGCCAGCGCCAACCCTTTTACCCCGAGATCAACAAATTAAATAAATATAAACATTTTAAATATAAATCAGACTAAATAATTAATTATAAATATGCATATATCTAATATGTTGAGCTTATAAATGTAGATGAACTATAGCCTAGTGTTGAAGAATTGTACACTCAAGAACTTGATTGTGATAGGTGTTGATAAACTTTTGCCAATCTAGTAGCCAAGGGATATTTTTTCATAACTTTTTGTGTTGTTTTTTTTGTGTGTTTATAATTTTTTTAAATAACAATATGTTAATATTTGTATCATATTTCTATATTTCATTTCTAAGTATGAAGTAATTGTAATAATATAATTATCTATCTCTTACTTAGTTATATTTAGATATTTGTTGATAACAAACAAAAAGGTTTATTACAACATATAAAATGTAATGAGATAAAGAACATGTCACTGTAGGTCTATACCGAATATCGTGTTACTGCTGTTCATGTGAATTTGAGTTTGATCGCTAATATATTTTTTCATTGCTGCTTATGGTGATGAACACACTCTTAGCTATCAAACATTCTTATAGCGTCTCGCTCAAACTGAACAAGAGTTGGAATGAGAGATGTGATAGAAAATAATAGAACCTAGGTATCTAACTCAAGACAATATGAAAAAAAGCTTTAGATCCAGCTAGGGTGCTCGGGATTGCCAAGCCTTTAACCACTATAAGCACAGACAAGATGATATATCCAGACGCCCCACTACTGTACTATCGTTCAACTAATGAATAATTGTAGGTAGTGCTAGTGTAGAGTTAATGATAAGCGGTAATAACAAGTTGTGCGATGATATCACGCGCTGGAACCAGACATAGATCAGTTTATTCCATATTTACAACTGTACTTAGATAAAACAAACGTCATTTTTTCAGTTATTCTCTTTCTTTATTTATAACGCAATAAACGCTAATCAGATTTTCCAATCTTTTTTCTTTCCTATGTATGCCTGTTATTTGATTTGGTTTTAATGTTTGTTTGATTCAAATTAATTCATTCGTTCTGAAGTTTAAACGATATTTGGCTCCAAAGGTTGTAGAACAAATACATTTGTGAAATATTTTACGCATTTTCATAAAATTTTCAAATATATATTTTTTTCCAGCGGTTAAGATTACATATATAATTAAAATGATAATTATAACAGTCAACTTTTTAGAAATCGTTTTAGTAGTTTGCGAGTTATAACCTTTTCTTGTTGCTGTATTTTAAGAAATTCAGATATTTTGATATATTTTAGTTATTTCCATAACATGTTAACCGAAAATATTTATTTTTGTTATTGACAATTACTATACGATTTAAACACCATTGTAAGAAAAAGACGGAGTGACAAAGGACGGACGAAAGATAAAAATGAAAATTAAATAGTAATTCAGAATAATGAAGCAAGGTTAAATTAAAGGACACACCATTGGAATGCGGGTTAAAACATAGGAGGTCGGAAGGGAAGCGGAAGGAAGATGCTTGGACAAAATAGGATACTGAGGTCAGAGCAACAATGCAAAAATAAAGGGATAGTACACAAATACAAAATGGTTTTTAGTGAAATTTTAGTTAGATGGAACAAGTATGCTCATGAATTAAAATTAACAGATATCTAAATTACATTGGAAGCGAAAAACAAGTAAAACAGGAATAGGTTAACGGACTCAGTTAAATCGAAAAGAAAACAGCTGTTTGGAAGGTCGGTGAATGAACAGAGGGTGAAAACACTTCTGACTCAAAGGGAATGTTAATAAACACACTACTGTATGTCCCGTTTCAATATAGGAGAATCACTATACGACTGCATTCTACAACAACCCTAGGGCGGAAGTTGGACAATAGCTTACTGGAGACCATTGTTCATTTATCACTCTGGATCAAAAATAATTCGGATTACTTGTACTACTTATTACAGTACCCCCAGACTACGAGTTTTTCTGGTGTAATGGCCGTGTCCTCCCTTCTACTTGCTTCCTTGACCTGATTTGACGGTACAACCCATTCCAAGAAAACTATGTACAGAAATTACTGATTCGCTACAAATAATTCCTAAAGTTACAACTTCGTGACAGACTGCATTTCACTTATCTTATGATTTTACCTACATGCACACAACATTTATTTATAAAAACTAAAAATCAAAAAATCTAAAGTTGTGTAAAAAAGTAAGTTTATGTAATGATAAACTGTGAAAAGTTTTTACATATCAAAAGTAATGACACAAATATTCAAAACGAGGAAAAATTCTCGGCTAAATTATAATTTCCCGTAAGAAAGGTGTAGATATTATGTTGTTGATAGATTTTTTTTCACAGTTAGATTATGCACATTCTAGAAGTATTCGAACACATACTGGGCACACTGGTTAGGTTAATTGAATATCTAAAAATAGCACGTAATATTTACTTTATTTTTGTGGGAAAGGTAAACAGGGTGATAAGGGAATCCCAGGAAATACTTCTCGTGTTCTTGATACCATTGTTTGTTGATTTCAAGAATGCATTTAATGTCAATACGTTTTTCACATAGTTTATTTCCTGCATATAATGTTAACTTGGTAGGCTAATAGGTGTTGTGATCGTAAAGTATTAAAGAGTCAAAGTCGTGAAATTATTTACAATGTAATGCAAATTACGATGAACGAACACGGAAACTTTGTGATAGACGAGTTGAAATAAACTATCATTTATTTTTATGTATATAATAATAACTTAATATTTTACAATCGGTATTTATTAAAACAGTGAATAAATGTATCGTTTAAACTGCCTAAATATTTTCACTTTCTAGTTATACACAGCGTCAGAAAATGTCGTGTCAAACTTTAGGTTGTGGTTACATAAACCATATTATGTTAACCACTTTCAACTTATTTACCATAAATTAAATTGTCTAATAGCCTTTTATAAATTAAAAAAAAATGTTTTTCATAAAATAATAAAATTCTATATTGTTTTGGTTTAGGATAAATTTGGATGTTATAGAAAAGTATCAAGAATTAAGTTTTGAGTTTTCTGTTCATAACTCAGGTTATCAATTGACCTAGCAAAAAATAATATATGTAATTTTGTGTTAAAAAAAGAATTTTTTGTCTTACGTACATTTTTCTTAAAACGAAAAATTTTGGTGAAATTTAACATTTATCACTTTTAATGACAGACATTTTTAAAATTTACATGATAAAGTTTTAGTTTTTGGTATACAGATAAAAAAAGCTTACCAAATTTCAACTAAAAATCGTACAAATTTCATAACTTACAATTATTTCTCAAAAAACTTAAAGTGGGCGAAAGATGGAAAACGAAACGTTTCCTGTACATATGTTTACAGGAACTTTTTTCTTTATTTTGACCCATGTAACCAATACAAAGTTTGGCACGATATTTTTTGAACACTATGTAACGAATAGTCTAGCTTAGACCTGAAATTAATGAGATCGTTTTTAAATAAAAAATATTACTTTTTATGTTTATTTATTAAATGTTTTACTAATAAAAGTTTTTAAATAACGATTAAAATAAATATTACCTTATATATTACAACTAATTGTTACACGTTCTCTTCATTAACAAAAATGTTGTGTCCATATCTTTAATATACACCTTGTGCACTTTTGTAAACGTTTTATTCTTATTGAGACCGATAAAAGAGAGTAGGAGAGGTATGCTTTCACACAGAAGCATTTGAGGTATATATTTGTTTTTATTGGGATTGTACCACAAAAAGCAACAAATGAAGTGTGGGGGTACCTCTTTTCCTCTCTACACCAGATACATTTCAACCTTAACGATACTGTACGTGGTTTAATAAACAGGTTTGTATTATTTTAGTAAGACCATAGTAGCAAAGTTTCAAATGTTCATTTACTTTAGCAACTCGTGTTTTTCAAAGCTAATACTTTAATATTTCTTCACGAAGCTATAACATGTCTTCTTATAAACTTGAATTGAAACGAATCTGGATCGTTTGCAGTGTAGTTAAAAAGAAGGGAAGAAAAATGACATGTGTCATAGATTCATATAGGTCACTTAAACTTATGTTAAGAATAAATATAGCTCGGTTACAGTGTAGTTAACAAAAATTGAATGAACATAATATGTATCATAAATTGACACTTAAGCATCGACACTCACAAGTGAGTAAGTATCGTCTGGTAAACTATCTGTTTTTCTTGCCTTGACGGACATACGAATCCGCTCTTTTACTCCTGATTCGGCGTCAATCACAATATTAAACACTTCACATAAAATATAAAACACATAAAGATTTGTATTATCTTCGTTACTAACCATGACAATGGAATAAATAAAAAACAAACAAATGCATAAACATTGTGAATATAAACACGACTAAATTCCATAAAGGTCGCGATCAACTAAAACCACTTAAATTTATATTTTAGGCAATTTTTAAAATTTCGAAATAACTAATAATTTTATTTCATTGATAAAATGTTTATTGTCGTTGAAAAAAAATATATATATAAAGGAATCGTAATTTTTAATCTAATAGCAAGAAAAAATATTATAAAATTTCAAAACTGCTGAATCGATTTAAAAAAAAAGTATTCTTTCAATAAACATATATATTTTTATTGTAATATAATTATAGTAGTGTATTTGCTTTCAATTAAAAAAAAAAAGGAAAAAAATAACTGAATTTATAAACAATATATCTTGGATTGTAAATGTTTCTTTGTAATGTTAATAAACTTTTTATTTCAATGTCGTGTTATTTTCTTCCCCATATGTCCTACACACGGTTTGCAAATAAAAAATCCGAAATGTTTTTGAAATTACTTTTGCTTATTTTATGAAAATAACTAAATTTTGAAACAGATAAGAAATAGCTCAAATAAAGGATAATTATAAACATATTCTAGAAATTAATTAACTAGATAAAATATTATTTAAAAAAATTTAAATATAATCAACACATGGATACTCATGATATCTTTATTTAATTAGTTAATTACCATTGTACCAGTGAAAATTATTAAACAAAGCCCTTGTGTCAAATAAGTGTAACCTCTCCTCACATTTATTGGACTGTAAATGTTAGTCATAAGTCACAGTTAAGGACAATTAGGTACTTCATCAAGACAGAAATATATTGTGGTCATATTTGTAGTACAGATTATTTAGAAATATATGTGATTCGTCTTCTTTTACATACATTTCACAAATTTACTGAAAAGTTAGATAATTCTTAGGATCCATGATTCTGATTATGATTTACCATCATTTTCTATATAAAAGAAAAGTGGGAAATAACTGTTAGCTTGTGCTTCAAATTAAAAAAAAAGTATTTAAATGCACTAAATGAAACTAGTGCAGTAAAAAATAAATAATAACATTTATAGACAAATAATATACATCGTTAGAAATATTTAACAAATCATTGTCAACATGTAACGAAACTAATTAAAAGTATCATGTATAATTACACATGTTTACACACATGCTCAAATACAAAAATAAACATGCACATTTATATCACATACATCCCATATATTATAGGATTATGTTTTCACACAATTACACAAATATAATATACAATAACAATACTCATTCGAGTATAAACACTTAACAAAATACTACCTCAAAATACCTTCAACTAGGTTATTAAAAAGCCTTTATTATTATTTATTTATTTTTAAATAATCTTATGACGTGCTTATATGGATTTTTTTTTCTAATTGTGTAAACATTTTAGAAAAAATGGAATAAGTGATAGATTTTAAACGTATTCACTCCTTTTATGGCAAAATAATATCGTCTTTTATCATTTGTTTTCTGGTTTAAACTGAAAATACCATCATCGTATTATAAGAAAAGAACATAAAATATAGACCCCTAACTCTCTAACAAAAAAAAGTTGTCTACAGAGACATAAGAAGTAAAAAAGGGGGAGCTGTGCAACTAAAGACTACAAGAAAGTAGGTGTAGCTTCATATAGTGTCCCTAGCATTTTGTAATTCTACTTACTGATTTAAAAAGAGGACATTATTTTACATCGTCTATAACGTCTTGAGTTCGAAATTTTACGGCTCCCTAAGAAAACTAAGGCTACCATACGTTAATTCTTAGAAAAAGAATACACAAAAGGCTCACAAAGTCTCACACATATCCTCGCAAAACAGTTAACACAAAAACCGTTATAGCCCTCTAAAAATAGTCTAGGACACATTAAAAAAAAACAATATTTCAACGAATAAACTTTGGCACTCCTAACAACTCATAAATATCATGAAATTTGTTAATTGCCACGTATAGCTGGAATCACTTTAAACCGATTTATAACACCTTTCTCACAAGGGTCGTAGGGGACACACATCCTCACAACGGTACCAATACACGTATATGTGTGTGTGTGTGTGTGTGTGTGTGTGTGTGTGTGAACTTGTATTGCTATTGTTATGAGGCTGTAAACAAGTCACATACTATTCTTGTGAGGATATGCCCCCTTGTGAGGATATCCTCATAAGGTAGTCACTTCTGATTTCAATAGAAATGGCTTTAGATTGCTAGTCCGAACCTATACATATATTTTTTGTCGATATTAAAAAAAGCTTTATAAGAATAGTATAGGACAACCCGAAGTTCACGTGTGTAAGGTCTAGGTAGCGCTAGTAGTCATTTGCTTTACACACTTGCCTAGTTTTGATTGGCAGTTGGCACAGTGGAAGAGTTCAAGTAATATGAAATAAGATGTTTAGCAGTGGAAAATGTATGGTAAACTTATGTTCTATGTTCATTAAATAAAAAAGTTAAGTCAAGTGTCTTTTCATGTTAGGGTTATGTTTAGTAACTAGACATAATGCAATAGTTTCTATGCACCTTCCTACATTCGCCATGAAGCTTTGGATAAGTTTATTTTATTTCCATAAAATGTTTTTATTGAACTACTAACAACCTAAAGATTCACAACTTGTGGAAATTTATTTTATACAACTTAGAACATTAAAAAAATAAAATTGTATAGGACTACAATTCAAGCCTAATGTGCTACTTTTGTACAAGCCTAGAATATTCTGGGTTAAGTCCTACATAATTATAACTTTTTCATTACCCAGAACAATTGATACAACTGTTCCCATAATAGGCCACCTATTAAGGATTGTAATAGGCTATGCACTGCATGCCTCTATTAAGGCCCATGAGAAAAATATTTAATTAAGCATCACCTCTATATTAATTCTTGGGCTGTTTTTAAATAAACAAGGTTAAGTTATGGCTTAGGCCTAATTTGCCTTTTACAAGATTCAATTAGCCAATTTTTCTTAATTGAAAAATGTAGAGTAGGGACCTATAGGTTCTAAAAGTTAATTAGGCTAGATTTTTTTGTTTACACATTTTAAAATAGCATAATGCATTAGACAACATAATAAATCTCTAATTCCGAAAGCACACATTAAAAACAAATCTTGTTGAAATAATTTTTTTATTGAAATCTATGACATCTATAGTAATATGACCAATAATAAAGGCAATAAAGATGGAAACAATTCTAAATATCTTAAAGAAATTATAAAATTTACATTTTACTATGTATTTTGTCATATGTTAGCCTACATTCCGTAATTCTTGAGATGTGATTGTCATTCTTAACTGTATGCAGTATTAGGCCTATAGTATTTTGTCCTGTTCTGAAAGATCGACTTGTTTCATAGCTATGATATTGGTTTCATTATGTATAATGAGAATGGAGATTTAGGACAGACACGTTTTAATTAATCACAGTTGTTGCCTTAAAGGAAAGAAATAGTTTATCGTGTTGAGGATTAAAATAGAATCAAGATATACCAAACTAATTACGAATGGGTATATTTTTTAGTGCACCAACTAATTAAAAAATTACTGCAACAAATTGGTTTAGAACCAAGATTTACCAAATTAACTAGAAATGCGTTTATCCTAATTCATCAGTTGATTCGAAAAAAAAAAAGAGAGAATTAAATTACAGCCAATATTTACTAAAGTAATTGTAAATGTGTTTGTTTCTGCATCAGTGGACTAAAAATCTAGGTAGAAATAAAATTAGAATCAACATTTAGCATTTTAACTTACATTTTTAAACCGTATTGTTTTTAAACTAAATAACTTTATCAGTATTTGAATGTACATTATAACATAACCTGGAAGAACCTAGCTTATTTGTATAGTTTTTGGTAAACAAAAACATAACTTAGATTAGATTAATGGTAGAAGCAAGAATCACTCCAAATAGGTTAGGTAATAAACAAAAGGAATAGAAATAAAGCCACGCTCATGCGTAATACGATGTTTATTTATTGTTTCTCTTTATTTTGTGGAAATAATTGTTACGTATGAATAACAGGTCATACATCACGCAGAGGGATTAATGTTCTCATTTTAAAAAGTTTAACTTGAAGCAAAATTGCCTTGAAGAGTAGGCATATGTATGTTTATAAACATTATAAATTACTGTTTATAGGGACCAATGTAACTTTATTTGCTAATCTGCAGATAGTCGTAATTAAGGTTAGGCCTAAACCTCAATTATTGTGATATTGAAACTTATAACTAGACAACAAGCATGTAAAACCTTAACGCATGCACAGTCCTAATTTGTTTGAATTTGACAAATATGTCTAACAGATCAGAATGAGGTGGCAATAATATCCCTTACAATTCAGTTTAGAAATTATTTTTTTTTTTTTTTAAGTGGTTAGAACTGTTTCTGCCAATTATGTCTGTTGAATGTATTACATTTAGTCATTGTAGATTTAAAAAAATATATTTCATCAAGATACTATAGAAATGTGTTTTTTTTTCTTTCAGAATTACTTAAATCTACGTTTTAAGACTAACACCTTAATGTTATGAATAATCTATACATAAATTATGCTCTACCTAGGTATTAAATTTAAAAGAAAATTAATTGGATAATCTAGCTCAATTTCTTGGCCACAATATACGAGTCCATAGGCAATATTACCGCATGCCAGAAGAAATGGTTCAAAAAACACAAATTAGCAAAATACTAATGACTTTAGAACATGGACGATTAAGAGAAATGAAGGGAAAATCTTTGTCTGAAATAGACATTGAAATGAAAGACACTACTAGTAAACAAAAATCAATAGCTGTTGTAGATGATACATTATACAAAGATTCTGATGAATCTGACGACTCAAACTCGGAGCTTTTTATGTTAGAAAACCTTCCAGTTAATACTGTCAATGAAAACAGTAAAAAAAAATTTTTTAAAATAGGCCTATGACCAGGAACAATCATAATTCCATCTTAGAAGTTGAAAGTTCTTACATTGAAAAGACAGAAAATAACAATTGTAACAAAAGAAAAAACACAAGTAGCAAATCAGAATCTGAATTCTCTGATTTTGAAGCACCAGGAAAACAGTTGAAAAAACAGAAAGGGAGAGGCATACGAAGGAAAAATTGTGTTAAATTTAGCTGGACCGATAGTGACTTGGAAATTGTGAATAAATTCTTTTTAAAAAGTATTTTATGTAAAAAAGTTCTGGGAAAAAAAGATTACGACAGTTTTATCAAAATATATCCGCAATTTGAAGAGAGAGGTTGGAGTAAAATTAAATGGTGTGTATACAATTTGATTAAAAAAAAAGTAACAATTGTGGGATAACTTAGAAGTAAATTAAAATAACTGAGAATTTTCTTGACTTTTTGAAGACTGTACAAATTTAATTTATTAAATAATCAAATTAGAACTGTATAAGTATTATAGTAAAGTGGTAGTTGTTTGTTTATTACTACAAAAACAAGTGTTCTCTAAGAAGTTTTCAAAATCATTAAGTTATTTTTTTCTTGAAGACAGTTAACTTATATGATTTTGTTATTAAGGTCTATGAACTTATATAGAAATCATGTTTGCCAGTAAGTTAAAAAAATGTTCATGTACCAATGATAAAGTTACATTTTTATTAATATACTAGGAATCTTGTTTGAAAAAAAAGTTTTTAAAATGTTCATGTACCAATGATAAAGTTACATTTTTATTAATATACTAGGAATCTTGTTTGAAAAAATGTTTTAAAATTGTTCATGTACAAAACGATTAACTTTTATTTGTATTACTATACTAGGAATAATGTTTGAAAAAAAAGTTATAAATTGTTCATGTACCAATGATAAAGTTTCATTTTTTTTAATATACTAAGAATCATGTTTACAAAAGAATAATAAAATTGTTCATGTACCAAATGATAAAAATTTGTTATTGCCTTAACTCGAATAAATACTTATTGGATTCATAATTTGTAGGTTTCATTAACAACCTGTTTTAGTTGTAGACTGTAGAAATTAAAAGTATTGAAGGTTTGTCTAAAAAATGAATTGTTGGTCAATCGTGACTAAGAAACTATTCTCAGAGTTATTACACTAACAGGGATAAATAATTTATAGTTTGTTATAATGTATAGATTTATGTAGTGAAATAATAAATATGACATATGTATTATTTTCGCATTAAAACTATTAAAAACCAAACTATTAGGTAAACCAGTTTTATCGTAGGCTTACATTACTATTATTAATTCTTTTCATTAATGCAGACTTTATGTATTTCTATTTTATATAAAGTTTTTTTTCTGCAACTCAATATATAATTTTACTTTTTGACTATATTTTTCTCAATTTCGATATTTTTATTTTATGTATTCTAATTTAATCCAATAAGTTTACTCTGATAATGATTTTAATTAATTTCTTTGATATATATTTTATATAAATTAATTTACCTCAATTCACACTCAGTAATATTGTGTATATGTGAATTATCCCCCCCCCTGCATAAACATCTTTTTATCTTTTTTACTTGGCTTGTAGATTTTTTTCTTTTATTGGATGATAGGAATTAAAATTCTCTAACTGTGCAGATAGTTAATAATATGTTTGTAATCCAATTATATTCTGAATATGTAGGTTAGGGCAGAATAAAACCCCTGCTTTTTGGTTCGGTTAATTTTGTTTTATATGGTAATAAATTCTTGCTTTTCAAAAATCATTAATGATAGACTTTGAACATTTTTTTAATCTCTGGCGATATCCATATATTTGTATTATTTATTTTTCAAACATGCTAATTTATGGTTTAAGACATTATTATATTTTCTCGTAGGTCATTGCATACTTCTGACATTTCAATATAAATGGAGATAATATTTTTATAAGGTCTTACACGAAAACTTTTTTTTACATACATTATTATTTATTAGGTGTATTCAGTTGCAATAAATTATATAAATATATTCAGATGTTCGGTATTTATCTAAATATGCTCGATTTGTTTTATGACGGACGAGGTAACGGTCAAACCGTTGGCGAACTCAAAAAATAAATACAATATTTGTGTTTTGATAAAAAAAAAAAAAAAAAAAAAAAAAAAAAAAAATACATGAATTGTAAGAAATTAAAATTTTGATGACGGACATACCATTCTCCAAAAATAAGTTCAGCAACAGAAAATACACAAGAATTTTAATTTAATTGGTTAAATTCGATCATTCTAAAGTTCTTGGGCTCGGACAGATGGAATAACGGACCGACCAATGATCAAACCGAAATATGAATTCAATATTTGAGTTCATTGACAAAAAATACATAACAATATAGTCTGTTTAATTCTGTCATTCTAAAATTGTTGGCGCCGGACAGACGGACTAACAGACAAACCGTTAGTCAAACCGAAAAATAAATGCAATATTTGAGTTCAATGACAAAAAATACATAAGAATATAGTCTGTTAAATTTGAGCAATTTAAAGTTGTTGGCGTCGGACGGACTAACAGACGAACCGTTGGTCAATTCGAAAAATAAATGCAATATTTGAGTTCAATGACAAAAAATACACAAGAATATACGTTTTAATTTTTAATTTCGAACATTGCACAAAAATGTTGATGGTTGTGATTATTCCGAATGCTTTAGATATGTGGGAAATGGTTCTGTTACAGCTAAGGGGCTACAAGTTAGTGAGACATTTAAACTCCTCATAAAGGTTTACACAAAAGGCTCACAAAGTCTCACACATATCCTCGCAAAACAGTTAACACAAAAACCGTTATAGCCCTCTAAAAATAGTCTAGGACACATTTAAAAAAAACAATATTTCAACGAATAAACTTTGGCACTCCTAACAACTCATAAATATCATGAAATTTGTTAATTGCCACGTATAGCTGGAATCACTTTAAACCGATTTATAACACCTTTCTCACAAGGGTCGTAGGGGACACACATCCTCACAACGGTACCAATACACGTATGTGTGTGTGTGTGTGTGTTTGTTGGTAAGTATTTTCATGGTATTAGCAAATGTAAAATGTTGATATTGAGTTCCAGGCGATCAGAAAAATCTATTATTTTGATTTTATCACAGATACTATATAGAACACGATATTGATTAGAGTTTCGAGTTTCTAACGAGTTCAAACTCTACGTTAACAATCTTCTTTCAAATTATGTTTGGCAGATGTTTCGTCAGTCACGGTAAAATATTGTCACAGTCAGTTTCCCTTTGATTACAGCCTACAAATTAAGTCACATTTAACGGAAATAATTTCAAATCCTCTCACTGCTATACTTAATACAGTATGCTATAACATTTAAAAAAAAAGAAGAAAATATAATAAATTAATTGTAGTAAAATACTGTATTTTGGACAGGCTTGTCTTTCAATAGACGAGCTTAAAACTTGGTAATGTTGTATCCGGATTGATTAGTTCGGTTTGTTTACAAAGGTGGGTGCCATGTACTTTTAGAATAACACTGTATCTCAACCCAGACCTTCAACTACATTGTTCGATGGATGTGTCAGCCAGCACTGATGAGCGGTTGATTACTAAACTACTTAAAATATTAGGTTATTAGTTAATTATATCTTAACGTCAATAATTTTATCTAATCATGTAGAAAGGGATTAACTAAATTAGTTGGTCCAAAATGGATACTGGCCTTAAATTAAATCTCGGTCGTACATTTAGTAGCGCATCACTTAACTCCGGGTCTAGCACCTATTTTTTATTCCGCTAATGTGTCATATTTAAGGGGGGGATACGCACTAAGGAAAACTGAAAATCTTGACCCAGAATTTGGTTAAGCTAAATCGTCCACATAGTCCTCTGGTTGGGTGACGAACAATTAATTTAACATATTCGCTATTCGATTGGCTTTTTATATTTTCTTACAATATTAAAAGAGCCCATTATCCCTTTAAATATATATATATATATATATATATATATATATATATATATATATATATATATATATATATAATAAACACAAAAATAATAAACAATTTTATTAAAATTGTTTATATTGTGTTCTGTCGCGTTCATAATATAAAATAAAGGTCCCTTTGTTCACCATTTTCCTTTTTTCATTGTGGTTCAAAGATAAAAATTTTATAGTCAACGCCAATTCTAAAAAGCATAAAAATACTACTTGTCTTCAAATACTGTAATATGTCAAAGTCAAAAGATGACAATAGTTAGTCAAGAATGACCAAATAAGAAGAAGAATCTAACCCAAGACGAGACAAAATCTAGCTAGGCAACCTTGTCATCGCCATATTCGTACTCACTCTAACTTAGAACCAGAAAGGTTGTAATTTCAATCAAATATGAAAATAATTACAATGTTCAGTGCGCCAAATCGCAGGTAGTAAATGGTAGAGTTATATAATTACTTACAAAAAAATTAACTTGTCCACGCTCATTAAATACACAATTTCAATTAATTGCGATTTGTTACTAGGACTGTTTATGGCACAAGTTTAAGCAATACACTTTTCATCAAGTAGTCACTTGTTAGATCTTTCACATCCATTTTTCCTTTCACATCTAATTTGGAAAAATACTGGTTTTCTTCAGATCCTCACATTATTATTGTATTATTGGGTTATGAGTCTTTATTTGGTTTTATTTTCCTTCCTTGAAAGCGATGATATTAAACTAGGGGAATAACTATTTTTAAATGAAATCTTCTTTATTTTTTGGTTGTCAGTTATTTATTTAGTTATTATTCAATTTTGACAAAAAAAAATTGTAAACAAAAATTAAAACTCGTAAGATGAGTTTCGATAAGATTGCATCATACGAACTAAGAAACATTCTAAAGACAATTCATTTCTTATACTCTACTTGATATATTATGAACGGTTTAGAATAACAATTGTTCCACATTATTGAAACGGTGTTCTTAAATTCATTGAAAACTATAAATTTTTAACATGATCAAAATCACGGTAAACAATCGCAATTAAAAAAATATTTGGTTTCAGGAATAGTAGCCAAATACAAAAACGTATCATGATAGCCTTAAATAAAAGATTCATTTCAATGAAATACAACAAATATAGGCATTTATTTTATGTTTATTCAATGCCGGGTTAATTTTTCATTTTCACCTTTTGACTAAGAACTTCCGATCTGACAATTTTCATGATGGAAAAAATGTTGCTGTTAGGTTTATTTGTTTTGGAGGATAAGTGAGTTTTCACGTTTGTGTAATATTTTTGTAAAATGTAATTATTATTCTCACCTTTTGGGGTCTTCCAGGAAAGAATGGTAATTTTAATTTTTAACAGCATAGTAAGTCTTAATTTGTTATTACAATTAATTGATGTAATAAAATTTTTATAGTTCAATAAATAAAAATATAATTTAGTTAAATTTTTTTACTACATTACAACAAATAAATATTGAATAACAACAAAACATTTTATGCATTCATGTAAATAATCTAAATGTTAAAATATGAATAAATTCAAAAATTGTAATCATATATTTTATATTTTAACCAATCGACAATATTATTTGTATCAAATTAAGTTGTTATAAATTACGGTTTAACTGGTTATTTGACAATTAATTCAATAATATGCATCCATTTAATTTTCTTTAAATTATAATGAAGCAATTAAGAAAACGAATTAAGAAATTTTAATTAAGATCTAAACAATGTCTTTTAATATTAATACCAATGTCTCTTGCTAAGAATTTTTACAATTTATTTATTAATATCTGATTCGAAGTCTTTAAATTTTATATAAAAATAATAACAAAATATTTTAATTACTGTCGACTTTAAAACTTCTGAACGGTAATTAATTAAATTTTAATTCCAAGGTGGTATTTTGTTCCAAGTTGGACATCTTTTAAAAGGTAACTTTCTTACTTGTTTTTTTCCTCTTGTATAGAAAATTTTTTTTACTACTTTTATAAAAATTTCTGAAATATCTCATCATTAATGTATACATTTACTAGTATAGTCTACTATAAAACATTATTATTATACTTTTAAAAATTACCTAGGTTTATAATTTGTAATGTATAATAACTCTAGAACTATTACCATAACAAATTTTTTACAGAAATAAAAAGTTTTTCATATTTTATCGAATAACAATATTCTAGGCACTCTTTCAGTAAACAAAATAACAACCATGTTTACTGATAATAAAACAAAATACATAGTTTCTTGGTAATACATTGTCTAAAACAACCAAGATTAAACTAAACTAAAATATTATGGAATTGTAATATGAATAATAATAATAATTATAATCAATTGACCTAAAAAAAAACTATAAATAAAAATGTTTCCAATAACAGTTACAGAATTCCAACTAGTGTTTTAAAACTAATTAAATTTTATAATTTTTTTACATGAGTTTGTAATCTTGAATATCAATAAGAAATCAATTCTATCGGAATTTAATTTTCTACAAACTTTCATCCATTTATTTTTAAATATGTAAATTATACAAACTTGTCTGAGCAAAAAAATTTTGTAATACTAAATAAAACAATAGTTAATATTTTGAAATTTTTAAAGGAAACATTTTTATATTAAGTATTTTTATTATCATTTATCATATTTCCATAATAGATTGGTTTTGGGTAATATTAGTTGTTGTAGAGAATTCCCAAGATATAATGTTTCAATTATTGTTTCTAAATCATTAAAAAAAATTTATCATTTGACCGCAGAAGAAAATCACTTTTTCTTATTTTTTATTAAACAAAACAATCTTTTGTGTGTGAAATATTTCATATATTATTGAATTTGAAATGTTTTAAGCCATTTTCAAAGTATACAAAATAAAGTCTTGGTTTTTGATTTAATCAAAAGATTTCATCGATAATGCGTATAACCAATACTTACTTATTATATAATCAATATAAAATAATTTATTTTTATTTATTTATTTTTATAGAAATTAGCAGATAGACGGAAAAGGAAGCGTTTCCGAATCTATGTTCACATAAACTTTGTATCTTAGTGTTAGCTCTGAAATTTGCTTTTTTAATAATTCCGTGCTATTTTGACTCCCTTGTATATCCTATCTTTGATAGGCAACCATTAAAGTGAGTTTGCATGATGTAATCAACACAAAATTCGACACAGAAAGCTAACAATGAATGTTATTTATGTATCACAAACGTAGTAGAATAGTTTGAGCATTTTGACGACTGACAAGATAGCTTTTAAAGTTTAATGTTTGGTTATAAAATTTGTCAATCAACTTTTAATTATATTAAAGTTGGAAAGAGAGGAGAATGGACAGTGGTGTTAAACACTTGACATTCAACATTGAAAGTTATTTTCAGAAGCTTTTAAGATACTTTTCAATAAAAACATATTTATAATATTTACAAACCGAAAACTATTTACCAAAAGTTATTTAAGGACATTATAATCATGATACATCTTTAGGTTCTGCTCGTACAGAAAAGAGACGACACTCATATCTGCAAAGTGAGAGGTGTTTTGAGTCAATATTTCTATGAAGTATCGTTTTAGAGATTGGAGTCTTTAGGTCTGCTGATTCCAAAATCTTCATAGATTTTGAAAGGCCAGTTTTGATCATATAGGTGTAAGGAGGATCATATAGGATCATACATAGGAGGATTGTAATAGGATCATATACATATTTCCCCTCTGTGGTTTATTATAGTTTGTATAGATGTAGAAATACCGAGGAAACATAGTTAGTTATTCACTTTTTTCATGAGTTTTGGGTTATACGTTTTACCTTTTTATTGAGTAACTTTTAACTCAATCATATTCTTTTCCAACTCTGGTAATATTGCAAAGCTAGGGTAAGTTACTTATGTTATTTTCTTTTTTAAGACGATGATGACCAATAGGTTTTCCTCTCTAAACAACAACAAAATGTTCTGGTCCCATCTAGATATAGCTCTGAAGAAATGCTAACAAAGCCTTGCAACACCAACGGTCAGTTGGAGATATAAAGAGCTTAGGAACCTTTAATGTATTTGAGAACTTTAAATTCAACACATGCAACACACTTTAATTACGATTGATGCTTCACAAGGCATTATGAACAACTGTTTATTGTCAATGTGTAAACCACCAAGTGTAAAATTTAACAAACAATTTTCGGGTTTACAATGCCTACATGTTATAAATGAGATTCGTTTATTATTTGATTCTTTTCCAGCACGATAACTCTACAGTATGCTAGGTGATTTATCTTTTTTATTTGTTTTGTTTTCCCAGTATACGAAATGTAGTGTAATTTTGGTAATCGTCAAAAATTTCGACCTCGGTTTCTACCCTTTGCCTCAGGAAACCAAATACAGTAGTTGTTTCTGGCATGCCGTCTGTCCGTTGCCGTTAGCGTGGATATGTCTGTAAAAAAACTCGACTGCAGCAACAAAAATTTAGATAAATCAAGACAGAAAATTTGAATTAAACATATTTTAATAGCGAACATATTATACAGTTTACTTTATATTATAGTGTAACATTCAACAAATAGAAAACTAAATAAGATAAAAAAATTTAGATTTAAATTTTACACAAAATGGCAGCAACCCCACCACGCCATGTTTAAAAATGTACGAAATTGTTTTCAAAAATGTAATTTCGAACAGACTTTACAAAAAATTGTTTTTCGTATATTATGAGTGCCGCGTAACCATCATGAGAGTAGCGAGAAGAGGCTCAAACAGATATATACTCGAGCGCAGAGACATTGATACAAATTACACGAGTAGATACTTTATAATCTATATATGTACAGGTGGTCGCTTAGAATCTAGTCGACACGAAGAAAGTAATGGTATACATAATTAAGTGGTTCAAAAAGATTGAATTATAGTATAATAAATTGAAAGTCGCATTAGAGGACTTAATGTTACAGAAGAAAACCAATTATGAATGCAATCGATACTGTCAAAGTTACATCTCGATAATGACGTCAACTTATAATGGTTTCCCACTTTGCTGTCTACAATCTATGTTACTCTAATAATGAGGAATATCTATATTTTGTATTCAGAACTCCATTTAAAGTTATATATCAAATATGATTTTTAACATGTCATTTGATGGATTCTGGTTTGTAGCTGTATGACGTTTTAATTTTTTGAAAAATAAAATAAAATGTTGCAACTCAAATTATAAAATCTAACAACTGAAGCCTTAATATATATATATATATATATATATATATATATATATATATATATGCAATTAACAAAAGTGATCATGTTTTACATAGTAATCTTCCATTTAAAAAATAAAAAAGTATAATGTATGTTTTTAGGTGTATTCATATTCAAATTTGTGCGTTGTTTATATGAAAATATATATTTATGATAGAAGGGATGTAAATGATATTCTTCCTTGTAAATCATATTTGAATGTAACATATTTACTCAACCCTATCATCCAATGATAAGCTAGCAGTTCCTCTAAATGTAAGCACAAATGGACCTTGTAGGTAAAGCAATTTTTTGTTAAAGGAGAGATTTGGGGTAAAATCTGATTTAAACCTAATTTAGTAGAATTTAAATATGAAAATAAGTTGAATAACGTAAGAAATAGGTAAAAAATACGGTTTTAAATGTTAAATTTTTACTTTTTCATTTGAATTTTATTATTTTCAAAAGTTTTCTGAATTTGCACATCGTAGTGCTCTATTCCAAAAATCTTGATCCTATCTTAATATCGGTTGACGTTATCATACGTACGTGCAGATGGTAACGATGACGGACGTACGACATGTCGAAAACTACTTTTCCGGTTTTCAGAGGCTATGACACGTAAACATCAGTCAAAAAACCGAAGTTGAACTTTTTGCGATTACCAAACTTCTTGTACTGGTTAAACAAAAATAAGAAGAATTACATATCTGGAAATATTTAAAAGAAAGACTATAATTAAAGTGGACATTTTAGGATTAATTTTAAATGTTTTACCAATTTTCATATACGATGCCAAAGCAACAATACGTTGCTATATTAAAAAAGTTGATAGGACTGGTTTATAGTTATATAGCGCCTAGTAACTAACCAAAGCCGAATAATTAGAGGCATTATTTTTTTAAAGATGGCATAATATAAAGTAAAATTTAAATGGTAAGGACATGTCCAGGGAATGAGTTGTGAAAGGATTCCAACGGTACTAATAACCGATGAAGAGGTGAGTGTCACACAGTGACAATCGAGTGACAATCGATGGTGTAAGAGGACCCGTTTTGATTTATATTTATAAGTGTATTGTGAAGAGTTTTAAGGTTAAGTTCTCTGGGCGATCTGAAATGAGCGAGTGTCTAATTCTTACCTGAAGATGAGAATAGTATGTCAGTACTTGTCTTAAAATTTATAGTCATCCACGGACTATGAATGTAATATAGGCTAATATATATTTCTTAAACTCTTATAACATTTTACGTTTATTATTATCGGTATGTATGAAAATAATAAGAACCTAGTTTTATGCTTCCATTAGCCCAAATAACGTAATCATTTCTTAGATTAAAACGGTTGTAGAAATCTTTATCTATTGAATTAATACTTTAAAGTGGAGTTTGTTGAATTAAGAAGAAAATGCTCTCACAGATATTTGAGTATTTTCATTGAAATCATTACTGGAAGACAAAAGTAGGTCATCTATTCAACACGAGAGTCATAATATAAGTAAATGAAGTAGTTAATAGTGTAAAATAATATTACATTCACGTATTATCAAAATAAAATAACAGTTAAATTAAATTAAATTAGATTAATTATTTTATATTGTGGGAGCAGATAAATATTGATCAAGAAGATATTAAATTAACATCATTATAGTATGCATTATATTTCAGTTACGCTCCTTATGAATATATATTACCTGTAATTGGACAACGTTATATACAGGATACACGAAAAGTCAAGGAACATCTTGTTAAATTTGTAACAGTATATATATATATATACAAATGTTCACGATATGTTCTGATACATCTAAAATTCAATATGAAATGATGATTCAATATTTAAGGTCGCCATGGGGGAGGGGCTATTAGTTATTTTAAAAAACAGTAACCCTTATTGAGTTCCAAATACAGTATTTCAAAAGGTCGTGTTTTGACAAGACAAAAGCGGCAATGAGAAGTTTGATACGGCCACACTAATCATAATGGCCACAAATTAACTATGAACATAAATCGTTTGATTTAGGCACTTACATTCAATAAATTCAAGTTACATTTAAAAGTCAGTGATCCGAATAAATACTAAAGTGAGATTGAAATATTCACATTTAAATGAGAAATGGATGTACTAAAAATGTATGATTTTTATGATTCAAAGAGTAAGTACTCACTTTAAAGGTATTTAATAACCATTATAAATGCTAATAAATACAATTTCGCTAATTAAATAAAAGAGGTCTGACAAACTGGTTAACTAACTGTATATTAGTTAGTATTTTCGGTAATCACAATCTGTAGAAAGTTATATTATCTTAAAATGACAACAATTTATAGACAATTTACATTTACAGACAAAATGACTCAATTCACTGATTGTTTGAGTAGTATTTACAATCAAATCACAAATTTCTAACTTTTACTCTAAATACAAAAATAATACTGGGATACTCAAATCTGTAACAATTGTTAATGCAAAGATGAACGTTCAAACCATAACCTTACACAATTACAGATATCAATTTTACGTTTATTAAATAAGTGGTGAAATCATACTGTAAGTTTTATCGCCATCTTTTGATGAAGTAATGACTTAAATGCTGACCATAACGCAATTATTTCCAGGTCGTCAGTATAAAGTATTGTACAATGATTTAAAAATGAAAATAGTGAAGAATAGCTCAAAACTATATTAATCAACAAAGAACAAAACAAATCAATAGGATATCATTTTGAAAGGCACCGATAACTCAGTGTGTACGGAACTAGATATTAGTAAATCTACTGTTACTGAGACCATAAAATGTACCCAATATGAAATCATACAAAAGTTCAGCTACTCTCACTTCTATGTTCATCTGTCAGTACAGGAAATCCATAAGGAATGTAAATCCAAAGGAAATTTCAGAGCTAATAGCTCATGAACGTATTATCACAGCCATAGTTATTTTACGTGATTGTATTTTTTTATTTTCTTGGTTTTTTATAAATTTTGCAATTACTTGTGTTTACTTGAAATGAACTGGATAATTTTTTTCTATATTAAATCAATTAATTTATCCATTTTTAGTTTTTCAACAAGCCAAAGCCAAAATAATACTTTCACTACTAAGAAAGTTTGCCTTATGAAGAGTACTTATTTCTAATTTATCATTATTTGTTTCCGGCATACAGGTTTTATTAATTAAATTTCCATTTTTCATACCTGTTTAATGTAGATATATTTTATTCACTTGACTTTAAATTTAGCGATTTCACTGTCACACGAAATTGTCACATTGTATTTTGTACATTTTTATTATGTAACTGTAGCGACCAGCTACCCCTTTGGATCGATCCGCTAAATTGTTGTTACTATATATTCATAAGACATATATGTTATATAATATTTTATCCTATTCAATATCTAACTTGTAAATAAATGACTGACAGGAGGAATGAAAAACACTGGACAGATCAAGGCCGCGCAACCCCAGACGTAATATAAATACGGGCCTATTCACAGAGTCACCTACAACAATTCTCTCTCTCTCCCTCTCTCTCTCTCTCTCTCTCTCTCTCTCTCTCTCTCTCTCTCTCTCTCTCTCTCTCTCTCTCTCTCTCTCTCTCTCTCTCTCTCTCTCTCTCTCTCTCTGCGCCATTGCCCTTCTTACCTACATTCTTTTCTTCTTTTTATTGTTCCTTAACTGTTATTCCTTCCGTGGTCTGTAGGTTAAATACGGACATCGCCGTTTATTAATTTGATCCCTACGGTCGAACATACCAACATACAAGTGTTCTGTCAGCTGATCCCTATGACTCTCTACATTATTGGTTATCTGATGGATAATACTTTCGGGACGAAAACCTTTCTAACTCCTACTACGTCATTTCAGATTCAATACGCATGCAGTTGCCTATACCATCAGTTTTAAGGAAAACCCAGCTCCGACAATTGGTGACCCCGACGTGATCACAAGACAGTACGCTGTCGCAAGAACCATCGGGAGGAACAAACGCAGATACTGTTGCAGCCGTCAGATTTCCCGCATACCTACCGCCATTCTGAGATAAAAATCCAACACTATGTTTGATACAAGTGGAAACCGTATTCGCTATCAACAGGATCGCCGCAGAGGATAGAAGATTTCAACGCGTCATTATCCAGCTGCCGCACAAGATCTTAAGGCAAGTGGCCGACTTAGCGAGACAAGCCGTAGATTAGCCTTATACTACATTGAAGGAGAGGTTGACTAGAGCAGTCTGCCAGAGTCAATAACGTCGCATTATAAACTTGTTAAAAGAGACATAGTTAGGAGACTTGAGGCCATCTCAGCTCTTACGTGTGATGCAGACTCAAGCGAAAAACACCGTGACTAAAGAAGTTCTAAATACAATCTGTCACAGGGCCCTTCCACCTCAAACAAAGGGATTTTAGCCGCCATCTCACAGGACGATCTTGAATAACTGGCAGCAATAATTGAAATATCTGTTTAGTTACAAATTTCAAAACTAAAAAAAAATTGTCTTAACTTAAATATAAATAAAATAATAATTATGGTTATAATAGGCTAACATTGTTTTTTCAGTAGGTGGCTGTTCGTATAGTTTGCTGTTGGCTATGTTTTTCTTAACCTTTCTTACTATTATATTCAAGTAAAAATAAATTTATTTTTATTTCCCCAAATAATATTAATTTAAAAATAATAATAATATAAAATTATAATATACAATAAAAAAAAAAACATAATTTGAAAATATAACATTATGGTTTGTGTTATCTTTGGTTTCTGACTTTTTTACTTCATGCCAGAAGTATGTGAGCTACGTGAACAAAATAGCAATTTATATTTCTCTCATAAAATCCAACTTCATTAGAATTTGTAATAACTAACAATCATATTTAATAAATTTAAATTGATTGCCAAGTACAAAGAAATGTTACAATACGTTTATGAATTATTATCAATCTACATAATTAAAGATAGTGTAATTGTCTTGTAACTATTAAAAGATTATTTATTTCATCGTTACAATATAGCAAGTAGTTATTGAGCGATATTGTAAAACATTGTCAATGAAACCAGTTTTATATTTTATTATTTTTTTACTTGTATATTCACGTGTACATTACTACAATTTAGAGTATTTATTTATATATTTTTAAAAAGATTTTAAAAAAGTTTTCTGTGATTTACTCTAATTATATACTTCCTAATAATAGTTATAATGGGAAAACTATTTTCTCAGATCCCTCTTCTACGTCTTGCCGTGGATGACGAATGCTCTACCTACGCAACCAGCTCTCCTCTTAACCCCATAACGTAGGAGTTTGGTTGATTTGTAAGTATTTCAAAAAAACGTTTCATATTTTATTACTTTCAATAAATATATATTATAAACATAATTGGGCCAGTACGCAATTTGACTCAAACAATCTTAGGTTAAGTTATACTACTAGTTTATTAATTTAAATAATAATTTTCACAAATTGTAGTTCAGTCCTTAAGTGTACATATCTAAAGCAGTTGAAAGGTATTATGTTTCGTTGTTGTTTTAAAGTAAATAACTCTGGGTTTTTATTGCCTTACAAAACAAAGGAAAGATGGAAAATATTAAAAATATATTCTCCACAGCAATTGAATACTCTAATAAAATGGAAGAGAACAAGAATTGGTTCAAGGAAGGAAGACCTTGATATAAAATAAAGAAGAGATTAAAATAAAGACCCCATTCATTGAAAGACTCTAATAATGTCTGTGATAAAAGAGAATAGGAGTTAGTCAAAAAAAACTTGATATAAAAGTGAAAGAAGCTAAAATAAGACTTTATACATTTGGAACACCCTAATATCATCTGAAATAAAAGAGAACAGGAGTTAGTCAAAAAAGACTTAAAAGAAATAGTGAAAGAGTTCAAAATAGAGACTCCATAGTTCTAATTTAATAGAATGATAATAATCTAACAGGATAAAGACCTGACAGGAAAACATAAAAGGGTTAAAAAATTCAATACCCTCAAATAATCGAATCAACAGTCTCGGAAAAGTTGGACACACACACACACACACACACACACACACACACACACACACACACACACACACACACACACACACACACACACACACACATTAGCTCTTGTTTCACAGTTCCTCTTAATTAATTGTATTGTTTCTGTAAATAAGTATATACATTAAAACTATTGAATTTCCCCAAATACGGTTATTACCAAATCACTGATAGCAACAAGATATTGTTTGGGAAGGCCCTTTTTAATCTAATTAGACTGGAGGTTCTTCAGTAGATATTGTAACTTCATTTGCTTCTCTGATAATCAGTCCAGGATGAGGCGAAGCACGTTTTCAATTACTCCAGATGTATTGGCTTTCATTTATCAATGTTTAACAAATCCTTTGTCTTATTTTATCTCGGTGTCCTTCTTCACACAACTGGATTTCAAAGGATAATTGTACATATGTTTCACCCTATTTTTTCCCGTAAAAAGAACAAGGAGATAAACAAATCTATTTTCATTCATATTGAGACAAAACCTATTTGTCTATATTTACATTATTTTTAATGTCTGGTGGAAAATAGAGACCCATTGGTAGTACTAAATTATTTTCTTGTCTTATTGTATACTTACTTACCCAGTAAACGAAGTATGGGGCGAATTAGATAATCGCGAATAAAGTCAGCCTTGGTTTTAGGACTGAATTTCAAGTTTCTTGGTTTAGTAAAGCCGAATTAGTAATTATCAGCTTGACGTCCGTCCGTCGTCGCTGTCGTTTTTTCATAAAAATTATAACGTTAAAACAATTAGGATATTAACAGTGATGTCATAGAAATTGTTGTAATTATGAAAAAAACATATATATGAAAATGGAGGCCATTTGAACAGTTTTTGTTCTAATCTTGTTCGTTGTTGAACTAAATTAGATAAAAACTTGCAGATTTCTATCATACAAATTAATCTTACAAAATCACACTTCTCTTCGTAATTTGCGAAATTACATTCAAATATATTATGACAATCTTGACATTTCAAGACAAAGTGATATACATATTGTAACGAGATCTTATAAGGCCCTTTTACTAACATAATCGTTGCTAAATTAGAGGCTTCTTCACTCATTTACATATTTCAAGGCCCGTTAGGGCCGTGACACTGATGATACACTTAAGCAATAAGCAGACCTACGTAGCTCTATAGGGCCTAGCTGACGTCATAAAAGTAGAGATATGCACCATTACGAGTCGAGTTTTAGAACAACTATGTAAGAGTTGTTTATAACAATATTGCAAATATTATGAGAACAATACAATTTAACATTTCTCTCAGGGGATAAAAGACCAACTTTTGTGCATTACACGTAGAGGATCTGCTTGTATTTCTTTGTATGATGCGGCTCGATACCAAGACGGTGTCACTCAAATTATTTTATTATTTTGTAAGATATGATATACAATATAATAAAACTGCTAAATACGAATAAATAACGAGCTGGCCTTTGTAGTCGTTCGTACCAATACCGAACTTAGCTGTGATTGGTCCGTATGTTGTAGACGTAGTGCCGTTGTATTGTAATCACGTTCTTTTCCTTAGTTCCGTCAACTTACGTGAAGGTGTCGGCCAATCAGAAACAAGCTAACTAATACGATAGTTTTTAAGTGGGATTACCGAACAATGGTGTTTTAGGCCGGGGACGTGATGTGGTGGGCTGGTGTCGACAGTGCTTGCTGTGATTTGTGGGGAAACTAGTCGCATAAACTAGCTCCCTGATGAATTGACGTTATCAAAGTGTAATTATTTTTTACATACAATAACGTTTTCTAAATTTATTTACACAATTAATAATCTTTATTTTACGATACCATATTGTGCTTTCTCGTTGGTATGCTTTACAGTTAAAAATGTAAAACTACTAACGACTTTTATTTATCGGAATATTCTAAAAGCGAAGCCTGTTTAAATATTTGAATTTCTTCACAATTATTTATGTTTTATAAAGGTCATTTCGCACACTTTTGTTCGACAAAATAAATATGTGTTCGAACGCCTACAAAGTTTTAACATATTTTGCCTATCAGTGTTTAGTTGCATAAGGCTTTATGATACTGAAGTTTTACCGTTACTCTGAATGTGTGACTTGTGATTTTATTTGCTGAATCATTTGAGAGTCTAAATGTAAATGGGTTTGAAATTTTCCTAATAAGTAATATTTGTACAAATGTTTGATGTGATCTTATTGAATATCAATAAAAAAAAGTGATATTCTATTTTTGATTATAATATTAAAAATATAATGTAAAATATTATATTCAGGGCAAAAATTAATTTGGAACAAATTTCATTCTCTATAGTTTCAAAGCTAGTTCATCAATACAGGAAGACGAATTTCTAACATTATGAACAAGTAGTTAGCCTATGACGTTGATGCAGCTGTTCTTTGAAAGAAGACCAAACAAAAAGAAAAGACATACATACATAATGTTCAAGTGGTAAAGGAAATAGACTAGGCCACTAAAAACGATTAATCGATATATATATATATTACAACGGACACAACCCGTTGTAGGTCCTGGATTTTGAATTTGTAATTAATTTTATAAATTTGAATAGTCCGGACTTGCCGTGGGCTAAAGCCGCATGTAGGTCACGAAAATCATGTTGACGCGGGAGTGTAGTTATCTGGCTAAGTTAAACTCTTGGACCCTGCCTGTTCGAAAAGGAATAAGAACTTGTAAAAAATACTTAAAAATTAATACGGGAAGCCAAAATCCAGAAATTAAATAAAAACAAATATCTTCAGGAAATGCATTACGCTAACCGCGGGTGTATTTACTGCAAGATTAGATAATATAAAGTCACAAAGTTACGTAAAATACAGACTATTAAAGTATGGGGAGAAATTCAAAATTCCTCTAAATTGAAAAAGAAAAGGTTTTTCAGGCTTTTCATAAGAAGGCCTAAAATAAAGGTAATATAAGTTTTTGCGAAATTTCGTTAAATAAAAAAGTTAATGTTAATCCACTAAGTTCAAGTGATAAAAAAGTATATAAAAAAGAAAGTTTTTTAAATTCTAACCAAAACCAATTTTAGTAATGATAAACAAAATGTATAATTAAAAAGAAAAGCTTGAAATTTTATTAAAGGAAAAAGGTGACAGAATTCGCACCTTTACAGCAAGATAAAAAGTTAAACTTAAATTTTTATTAACTCAAAACGCTAAATAGTATGCTGATAACGTAGTTATGTAAAAATAATCCAGTATTTAAAATATGTTTCGGGAGTAAAGGAAAGCCCAAGTTTGTAGAAAATCGTTTAACTCCCTAACCCTACAGCAAGACAAGCAGAAGCAGAAAAAAAGAGAAAATCCGGCTAGTTAACACAAACCAAAAGGACATAAAGAAGTGCAAACAAAAAACCGGGAAAAACAAAAAACAAAGACTTTTCCGGGAGAAATGGCCGCGGAAAAACGTGCGCGGGTCGTGTACGCGAACCAAGAATCGTACGAACATCACTCGAGTTCGTGTGTAAAGAAGACAACGAGCTGAATTCAAAAATGTCACTCTCAATAAAATAGGGAAAACCCTGGAGGAGTTACAAAGGAAAAGGATTTTCAATGGCCAAAACTGCACGGAGAGAGATAAGAGTGGAACAGTAGAAGGGGCTGGCTGAAGATGAGTCTATATAAACGATTGCTCGGGGAAACTCGAGAGCCTTGATATTTCTGCGATGTAAGTGAACACATCGAGCCTTGATCTCGTTTTTTATTATATACCATAGTATGCAAAAAGCTATGTATTTTCTTAGTTAACCTAATAATTTGTATAACAAGTGTGAACATACGTCATTGCGATATTAATTTGGAATGCAGCAATAGACACAACTATAATCTACAAGAACGTCAGTGGCAACTTAGTCATTACAAAGTTGGCCTAACTTGGATTATTCTGGAGAAGTAACATAACCTACATAGCAGCTGATACATGGAGTGATTCGTATAGCTTCCGGATAGGACTCCAGGACATCACCAGGCGACCACTTGGACATGCAACTTTAACGTCGAGAGAATAGCCGAACCGGGACTTCAGACACGACATCACCACAACCATCTTTAAAAATTCATCCAACATTCTTCCAGACAACCCTACAGGGATCAACCTTCATCAACGAGACAACTTAACCAGCACGCAGAGCATCTGTAGCCTGCCATCGCTAAACAACGCTCGCGGACTTCATATCAAACGTCGCGACGCCTGGACAGTTGTGAAAAGGTCGGTAGAAACGTAAATACGTTAGTCCCTGATTAAATTTGCCTGAAATAAATTCAAATAAATTTATTTTAAAATACTGGGTTACTTAGGATGTTAGATTAGATAAAATATTTGTATTATTAATTAAAAATTAAATTCATTAAATCATAAATTCGAATTAAATCTTTTATTAAAATATTAATTAAATCAAATTGGGTATAAAATATTAGAATAAATTATAGTTAGGTAAATAATTGGTTCTGCCTTGTAGTTTAAGAAATTATTATTAAATTGAAAGGAAAGTTATTATTTTGTATTTGTTGGAGAAAGTAAAATCCAAAAAGTTTTATTTTATGTTTGAAATTTAAAAAAAAAATAAAATAAAAAAAAGAATTATTAAAATTTTATTTGCTTTATAAAAAATTTATTATTTACAAAAAACACCTAGTATTCAAATATCCCAATAGTTTATGAGTTATAGATTAAGAATTGATGCATTGAAATTTCATAAAATATTTGCAAGCACAAATAAACAATTTACAAGGTTAGTTTCAGTGTACTCACTACTCAGAGGTTTACAAAAAGTAAAATCATTCACTTGTGTTCTAACTGAGCTAAAATCAAATATAAAGTACTGGAAGTATAACGTAGAAGTTTTTTTTTTAGTCAGGATATTCAGAAAACTGAATATTCGACACATAGTTATTTCACCTAGGCCAAACAAAACGAGATTGCCTATAAAACTTCCAGTAGGTGGAAATAACTTATTCTCAAACGAAAAACCGTTGAATAAATCGGCGTCCCAAAAAAAAGTGGGGTCCGAAAACATCATTCAACTTAACCAAGAAAAGGTTTACCGTTGGAATATATATATATATATATATATATATATATATATATATATATATATATATATATATATATATGTGTGTGTGTGTGTGTGTGTGTGTGTGTGTGTGTGTGTGTTGTTATGAAGGAGGCAAATTGTATTAGAATTCAATAGGTTAAACGAGATAGAATGTGTGGATAAGTTTAAGTATTTTGGCACACTTGTTACAAATAAATATTTGTGAAACAGATGTAAGCAAGAATCACAGCAGGAAACCAATCTTAGTACACATTAAAGGAAATATTTATACAAAATTATCTAAGTAGAAGTACAAAGGAAAAAATCTTTGAGATGGCAGACAGAGCAGTTGTAATATACGTAGCCTAGTATTTTACCCAAAACGGAAGAAATAATTATATCCTACAGAGATAATATAGGAAAATCCATCATAATATCTACGCGACGATAAGTGAATGTGGGCATTGCAGTATAAGGTATAGAGAGTTGAAACAACAGTACACAAAGGATTAGAATTGCTAAGACAGTTTATGTACAGAAAATGAATGAATCGAAAGTTGTTAAAAAAGTGTGCCAAGAAAAGTAGATTGTAGAATTTGACAAAGAGGCTTGGGTGGAAGTGGTAAATGACGACTTGAAAAGTAAATGTATCGGAGATGGAGATTAGTTTAAGACATCCGAGTAGAATGGAGGGCGGTTGTATGGGAGTTGAGAGTCCTACATGAAGTCAGTAAACATGTGAATTTTAACCAATGGTATTGTCGTTGCAATATATTAACATATTTAATTACCGCACAAACTTACTTCATATTTGGCAACGTGTCGTCAGACTAAATCGTATTAAATTCAAATATAGCTTTTTATGATGGCGTTCAAGTTTATTATGTTTTTCTTCAATTCATCCTAAAGAGTAATATCTTCATTCTATTTGGATTTGGTTCGTTACACTACACATTTCAATAAACATTTTAGAGATTATTTTGAGATATTCATTCTTTTATAACTTGCTTCATCGCAGATTTTTCTGTTATTAAATGATAACTCACATATCTAGGAAGAAAGGAATGGAAACAATTACCTCTGTGACGCTGCACGGGTATAAAGAGAAGAAAAAGAAGATGATTTTAGAATATTAGGGAATTAAAAAGTAAACAGATCGTTAGTAGTGATTTTGAGAAAATATTGTTTTTTTTGTGTTTCCTTACACATGTTTCGAGATATTTAAAAACAAAAATCTCAAATTTAGTTTTGTAGTGACTTTTTTTGTAAAAAACGCCAATGTATAATTAATTGACAAGAATAATAATGTGTGGGTTTTGGAAAATTTTATTTTTATAATTAAAATTACTCATACATAAATGCATTTAGTTTGTACAAAATGATATGGAAATGATTTTTGTATACAAAAAAGATATTTAAAAACAGATATTTAGCTCAAAAGAGTATGTGTGTAGCATTACAATAACTCTTTGAAACTGTGTATTTTGGGATAAAATATAATTGAAGTAGTAAAAAAAATATATAAATGAAACAAAAGTATTCATAAAATACACTACTATACGTTTGTTTATTTAAAAGCAAGAATTCTGTATCAGAAAGAAAACACACAAATATCCATAACTTGTTAATTCAGGCTCCCTTGCTTCAAACACTTGAATAAACGTTTGATATTGCAAATATTAGCAATTATTACAGAAGTACACCCTTCAACTATAAAACAATCATTGTAAAATTTTAATTTTGGAGCATCATTATTGTGAAAAACAGAAAGTTTTAATAGTTTTAATTACTCTTTATGTTATAACAAATATGTTTGTTGCAAAGCGTGCAACATAAAATACCGGGAGTTCAAAAAGTCTGGAAACCCCTTAATATTTATTATAATAATAAACGCAGAACAATGAAATTCTAGGATTACGTCCTCACTGTAGTTACCGACTTTTTGCTCATTTTAACTGTCTTTTTTCACTTTGGGGGGACGTCCTGTGGAGTAGGTCTAAAAAATCTTAAATGTAAGCATAGGTCGAATTCTACCTCATTTTAAAGGTCTTTGTTAGAGGAACACATTGCCGCAATCCCGACTGAAAAAGGACCATTCGTTTGGAAATGGCCATTGTTTATCGACCTCAGTTGCTGGTGGCCCAATCCTTTGGGAACTTAAAGGATTTTATTTCTTTTATGCTCGTACTTACTTTTTTCATAAAGCAATGATGACAGAGAGTTTTTTTTTTGAATTTAAAGAACAATAATAAGAATAAATGTAATTTTTATTCTAAATCACAGAGCTGCATATATAAATATGTATATATAAAATATATTAAAATTAATTGAAGTTTTAGTCGAAAGCTCAGTAAATCGAAAGTGTTTTATCAACACTGCTATTTTTCATGAAAGGTTTGATCATTTTCTAGACAATATTCTGGTAGATAGACCTGGCATTTTTTTATGGATTCATACAGCTTAATGATCTTCCTCAAAAGTAAGCAAACTACGATCATCAATTAATAGTGTATCCTTCTCATACAAACCATTTCTTCCAGGCCCTTCGAAAAAAAGGTATTTATCCATTAGATATGGTCGACTCGGACACAGCACCAGCAGATATTACAAAGTTTGAGGCTTCAAGAATTATTGATAAATGTAACCAAAAAACATGTTGATGTCGAGGAAATAGATGTAATTTAAAAATAAAATTCTAAGAAGTCATCAAAGATGTTTCCCAAGGCTAAGGTGCCCTCATTGAGAGAAAAAAGACTTTTAAATTGCCAGTACCTTTAAAGATGACAATGGCTCCTTCAATCCCGTTCCATCCAGTAAATCATCGAAAAAATTGGATAATGATAAATTTGAAACATGTAGTGGAAAGTATTTAGATGATGTTAAATAAAATCGATTAAATGCAGTTTTTATAAATTTGGTATCATGTTCCTTACCAAAATAAATTAAAATGACTAAGTATTATGTATATGTTCTGCATGCGAAATAAATAATGATTCCGATTAGACTTGATATATCATATAATTTTTATTCCCCTTTAATCTGCAATTTTATTTTGTATAATCTTTGTCCAAAGAATTAAAATTTTAGAAAAAATTATTATGATTTATGAATTATTTTCATAATAATGTTTAGGCCTAATAAACTTTTATTTCAATGCTAAAATTTCAAGTTTAGAGACGTTAACGTCGTGTAATTACTTTACTTTATTTTTAATTTTAAAATACTTGACTTGATTTATTTTAACTTGTTATATTAAAATGACAAATAAACCATTAAAGTTTTTAAAAAAGTCTTTGATTTTATACAACAAAACTCAATATATATATATAATAAATCACTACTTAGTAAATTCATGATATCACCACATTAACTATCCTAATACATTACCTAAAACCAGGTTCAGTGATAAAACAGAATTCTAGTTCTTAAATATTTCATGTGCTTATATAAGTATGAAACAGAATTGAGATTATTATATTATATATTAAGTACCCTTATATTCGCATGAAAGAGTCCTTAAAATCTTAAATATTGTTTATGTTTTTATTAGTTTGAGATAGGTGTCAGATTCTCAAATAATTTATATGCTTTTACTTTCAACAAACAGACCTCAGTTTCTTAAATACTTTATGTTTTTATATTTATATAGAACAAACCTCAAATTTTTTAATATTTTTGTGCTTATAATCGTATTAAAAAAAATTCAGTTTGTAGACAATAAATGAGTTTTTGACCATCGACATCAAGAAAGAATTGTACTTAAATAAGGTCTTAAAAAACCATTCTGCATTTTAACTATTTTCTCTATAATTTTGTTGTAAAGGGTTTTATAAAAAATTAAGTGGATTCCATTAAAAAAAATTGTAAGTAAGGGTATACGAGAAAAAAGGTATATATTGATGATTTAATCCCCCACCCTTTGTATTTCATCATTTGTTTTTATAGTGTTGCCCAAATTCATAAATATTTTCTCGCGCGTGTTTTTTCCCCAAGTACTGGTGTTTACTATGACG
This sequence comes from Aphrophora alni, assembly GCA_963513935.1. Taxonomy (NCBI): domain Eukaryota; kingdom Metazoa; phylum Arthropoda; class Insecta; order Hemiptera; family Aphrophoridae; genus Aphrophora; species Aphrophora alni. The sequence goes on along the minus strand of OY740770.1, from coordinate 78,890,335 downwards.
TCAGTATAATCGGAATTCTTATAAGATATGATTTAACAAAGTAACAAAGTATATTCATTTGTCCGACAAAAACACATATGAAAATGAAAGTTAATCAGGTACAAGATATTGTTTGGGTATATAATATTACTAGTCAGACTTAGTAAACACCCAGTCTTATTAACTAAATAAAACGTTAACAAATAAAACGATATGTTTTCTAAATTTAATCAATAAATAATTCATTAATTCTAAAAGTAAAACAAAAATCTACTGAAGGTGTATTTTAAAAGCGAAAGCATAATTTTATATTCAAGATATTTAAATGTTATTTCAAGTTTAATTATGTAGGCCTATACGAGAACACTCTAAAACAAATATAACCAGCATATGTATTTAATTTCACACATTTACTCTCACACCTATTCTTACTATCTAAAATTCTATTTTAGTATAAAATAATGTATAACCTGTCATGGAGCAAAATTACATAAATCATTTTTCAAAGACTTAAAAAGAACGTCCTTTAAAAAAGCGGACGACTTCCACACTTTTAAAAATAAATTAGGAAGTATAGTAAAATTCAAGTCAGAGTGAGGCAGAAACCCAGTCGACCGCACTAATCGCCTACCCTTGGCGTCTATTGTGCTACACGGCCGCGTTAAGTAGCCACCGGCCGGAGCCAGTGAATCATAACTAATGACTCCAGTAACGATATACAACTTTTCCTCCTTCATGAAATTCAGAAAAACAAATAATAACACATGTTACATTGCAATTTTCCCATTAATTTGATATCAAATTTCAAAGGAATCGGTCATCTGTGACAAACACAGAGTGATTAGTGAAGTTATAAATGTATCACTCTGTGTTTGTCACAGATGACCGATTCCTTTGAAATTTGATATCAAATTAATCGGAAAATTGCAATTTAACACGTGTTATCATTTGTTTTTCTGAATTTCATGAAGGAGGAAAAGTTGCATATCGTTACTGGAGTCATTAGTTATGATTCACTGGCTCCGGCCGGTGGCTACTTAAGGCACAATAGACACCAAGGGTAGGCGATTAGTGCGGTCGACTGGGTTTCCGCCTCACTCTGACTTGAATTTTACTAATGAGCTTGATTTTCGTAGTTAATTTATTATTTTGTTAGTGTATTTATTATGTTGAATGTGGCGTTACTTATACACTATACGAAGCGAACTAACTGGTCAGAAATTTTCCCCTTAATTAATTGGTTGATATCAATTTTCGTGATTGACGTCCGTACCTAGGCACGATAGCGGCAACGAAAGATATGAACCTGAAATTTGGTATAGATAACGATGGGTGATTACATAGAACTCTATTGAACTTAAGAAAAATATCAAAATATTGATCATTTTAAACATATTATGAGGCATAATTAATTGGATGAGTATGTACCTCGACGGCGCCCATAAACTTGTACTTATTGTGTTATTTATTATTGCTGTTATAATACTTATAACGTATTAATTTACAATTAACTTACAGATTATTTATTTATATTACGACATTCAAGTCTCGCTGAAGTGAGGGTGGGAGTTGAAGTACCAAAGGACTCCAGTAGGATACACCTTATGTATACAGTATAGTCTTGAATTAAATCTTTCTTTCATTCTTTAATCTCTCCTTACTGGTCTGTCTTGGATTTGTACTGTTCTCTTCGTCACTGTTTTTATTAGACGTTTCAAGGGCAAGTGGTTTTAATGGTATGTTCATTGCTTTTATTTTGATAAGGCGATGATGTTACAGAGGTTTTAGCGTTAAACAACAAGAATAAAAATATATTACTTTTAACTTATGGACTGAGTATTTACAAAGTGGAGGAGAGCTCACATGGTGAACGCTCTATCTATAGTTTTTAACCAAGCCTAACTTAACGAAATTAAAACAAATATCTGTCTTTTTGTTAAAGTTAGAATAGAATTTTTTGCATAGTTAGAGTGGTAAAGATAATAATTATGGTTCTAGAATCTACATTCTTCAAAGATATCCGCTAATTATATTTCTTGCGCACCAGTACACATCTTGCATTCCAGGTTGTTTATTCTTATCCTAAATAATATGGGATATTTGGTTTTATCACATAACTAAGTGTTACTACTCCATTATATGAAGTAAGAATTCGATAGTAAGAACACCACTTGACAATTCAAGATAGTTTGATATGTCGTTTAAAGCAAAATCTCACTCAGGGGGTTAATATAGTTAGTATTGGTGAGACACCTAGCATTATCTTCACCATTCCTACGTAATAACGGGTTTGATCACTATTTCATATATCTTTTGATCAATTTTGTTCTGTTCTAACTCCGACGGTACTAGGGTATTCGAAGATTACAGGGACTTTATTTTACTTCTTGCCTTATCTCATTTACTTCTTGTTTCATAAGGTGGTGATGACTAAGAGGGGTTTTTCATTAATCAACAAGAATAAAATACAACCTAGAAGGTAGAATATAAAGTTAAGATAATTTCGGTATTTAAGATTTGTTTTCTTTAAATTCATATTAACAAATTCTAAATAGTACAAAAACTAACAATTTCTTCGTCCTTCTGGGGCTTAGATAACTATATAGACTTCTGAAATACTTTTAGATCTGGAGCCAACGGATATTTCTTTAAGAAGTAGGCTATGACTTAACAATTATATTCAATTCATTGGAAAAAATCGATCAGCTTTGTTGGAGACTGAACCAATATGTGACTGCAATCACCTAATTGAGGTTGTTGTATAGTCTATGGGAGGTGCAATATTAAGTTATTCCTAGAAGGAACGTCAGTTTTGTGTGATTATACACATGGTTTCAGACTTAAAAACAGTGAAGTAATTTGTGAATACATGTATGTAACAATAACAAAGCTGGTGAGGTTGTTCCATTGATAGGAATACCTTAGACTTTTAATTAGAGTTCCATACAATTTGTGCGCACGGCAAAATGAATTCAGGCTAAGTGGAATAAGGTGTTAATGTGAGTTTCACTGACAGTAACGCAGCTGTGTAATTCTTTAGTTAGGGTTGGAAAATTGATTATGGAAGAATGCTCTAAACATAACACCATGAAGAAAAAGTTTAAATCTTGAAACGTATTAATTTACAATTAGTGGTTTGGTTTCATTGTAATCGTAAGCATAACGCTAGCTATTTTTGGATGGCTTGGGTACTTAAGGGTGCAAAGTTATTGAAGAGTCGAATTAATGAAAGTTAATGTAACCCTAATTTATTTATGTCGATTAAAAAGTCAAGTTATTTATTGAAGGACTGTTCCTACTTTATAAAAATTTTGAAAAACCATTGTACCATTTTCAGCACTAGAACCTAGCAATCTTAATCATCATAAAATATATCAAAAACTTAAAATAAAATATTGGCACTGTCTTTGAAAAAATAAATGTATATTTAAATAACACCTAATATTCCTCTCTGTTTATCCCTTTACGAGTCCTCAATGTACAACATAGTTAATTTTGCTTTTAATAAAACTGTGATCAAAGATAATATTTTTTTCTTTGCCTCTTATTCCTGAATCTAAATATTATATATTTGTGATTTTCTACACCGGTTTAGGTTGATAATTTTAACTATTCACTAAAGTGTGGACGATATTTGTTGAGCCGATTTTGAGAAATTACGTTTTTTATAACAGTTCCATTCATAATTGGGTTTTTATTACCTATAACTCATGCACCGGTATTTTACAGATAGCGAGTAGTACTTTTATTTCGATAATTAGAAGCTACATTTGAGCGAAATCTAAACAAAATCGTTAAAGTCAATTTTAAGGAAAGACGTGTTTTTTTCCATTTATTCTAAGGGTATGGTAATCGATAGGTTTCCCAAAATTTTCATCAAAGGAAAATGTTAGAAACCTCCCGGATATATCGAAAAAATATGCCACATACCCTAAAAATCTGTCCAAATCGGTTTTATTAAAATCGGTCCATGCGTTAAGCTGTAAAGCACTGTACATACGACTTATGACTGGAGACGAACATCAAACCGCTAAAATTATATCAAAACATATATATCCACACGGAAACTCGACTTCGATTCTTGTTGACCCATGATAGTGAAAACATGAAAAATAATACCAGATAATTTCGTTTGTCATGAAAAAACCTTTTCGTGAACAATTTTAATTTAAAGATTTATTATCGTCGTTATTTCAACTAGTATTTGTTAGCTTTTTTCAGGTCATTTCGCAGTCGGTAGCGCCCGCAATCATGCCTTGGAACTAGGTAGACTAATAAAAACTTTCAGTGCCCTAGTTGTAAATAACCCTATTCCTAAATTTACTAAAATAAATAGACGGGTTTCCTCCTCCAAGTATGGGTTTCGGAATCCCGAGCTTCATATCCGGATCTATATATTTTGCATACAGTTTTGCGTTAGACACATCTCTTTCATCTTTTGTATCAAATCTTTGGAACAACTCACGTTTTATTAAAACTCTGATGGTATTGCAATATTTAAGGGCTATCGGAACTTTTTATAAGTTCATTTCCTTTATTTAAAGAAGACCGAAACGACCGAGAGTTTTTTCGAATGTAACAAAAAGCAAAAAAACACAACAAACATATACAACTTGAAGTAGTCGCTTTAAAAAATCGCATTTCTAATAGTAAAAAACAAATAAAATGTGCCTTTGATTTATTAAACAATTCTCAGTAGTTAATCAAAACAAGTAAAAATCTTAATAATCACCACAGAATAACTATGGATTTAAAAAAAAAAAGTAGAGAACTTTTAATTTGTTACTATTATTGAATTTTGTAGAAATAGAGTATTAAAAACAGGATTGTTGTTATAGCCCGGAAATCCTTCATTTCCATGAAACTAGAAGATTAAGCGGGGAAGGTGAAAGAGATTTCCCAACTGTACAAACAATAATAAGTTTAATTAAATCTCTAAATTTTAGGAATTACACTGCAAAAAAGCTCTCTGGCAACACAAAAACATTAAAGGTGTAAATTGGTTTAAGTTAGCTTTTCTCACTAAATTATTTATACTTTTATTTTTTGGAAAGAACGTAATCAAATTGTTTTGTATAAAAGTTTAATAAATAAAATTAATGATATAAATTGTAGTTTCAAAATTATTTCTCAAACAACTATTTATAAAAGTAAAAATATTATTCCTCAAAGTCCTCAACCCCTTCCCCTGAAAAACTCTAACGTTATTTCCTTTGTCCTTTATTTATATTTTGTCCTTGACGCATAGAGGTGAACTCTTCTCACTCATCACCGTCTTATAAAATAAGGAAGAAAAAAATAAATAATTAAGGAAAATAGCCCTCGAATACTTTAGTAGTGCAAATGTCAGAAGATTTTGTCAAGTAAACCATCATAAGGAAGTTGAAAGAAAGGAATCTAATCAAATACTACACGAAAAAGGCGTAGATCCAGCTATGTTCCTCGATATTGCTAATTACGTACTCATTATAAATGTAGTTAAGTTGGACTGGAAGAGTGTTCTTTCGAAGCTTAAAAAGGTAATATTTTAAAGAGCACAAACTTACTTAGCTTGTACAAGAAAGAAGCTTGTATTTAAAAGGAATGAACTTTTGAATGACATCGTTTAAAGTTCATTTCCATTTTTTTAACCAATGTTTCTTGGACCGTTATTTTAAGTTACCTACAATTTTGTAAAACAGATTTGTAATATTAACCTTCACATTTTATTAAAATTTCAACGATATACATACATATAGGCTCTAACTTATATATATATATATATATATATATATATATATATATATATATATATATATAAAAGTTACGTGTCCGGTTGGTCACGTTAGGTTTAAAAAAAATTATATTTCTAAAAACGCTTTTTTTTATTTATGACAAATAATGTTCCTTTAAAATTATAATAAATATTTCATACAGTTATATTCTTTAACTTGTATCAAGACCTTTCTTCCGTGCTGGTTGAATAGGAACTGAGGATCATACTCTAAGCTAGATGTAACACAATAATTATGCTTACGTTGCTAAACTATTTTAACACCAACATTGGTTATTCAAACTATGCATTATTTATGTACTACAACGAAAAAACTCTACCTTTTTTAGAGTCAGACTAATTACGCCCCCTATCTTTATTAATACGTAATAGTCTCGAATCCTGAGATTTTTAGCCTACAGGATTCGTTCTCGCGTGACAAAAAGAATAAATTATCCAATCCACTGGAAGTTTTTGGCTTACTATCTTGCTGGCCTGGATTGAATAACTTCTTCGATAATTTGAGTTGCCCCAAATTACCGGTACCCCCCTTTTTATTTACGACTTCCAGTAACTGTATTTAAGATTACCCTATTTCTCAGGGAGAACACGAATTTACTTTATTTTCGAATTTTAATCTCGCAGGTGTGTGTCCTTAGGAATACCTTTTTGATACAATATATTTTACCCTTTTTTATAATAACAAACCTGAAAATATAGCATATAATTGTGTGACCAATTCTAAATAAAACACAGATTTAGAGGATATATAAAAAAATTAATTCTTTTAATTAATTGAAACAAAAACAACTGAAATAATAAGCTTGACACAAGTCAACAAAATAAAATTCAAAACAATTTCTCTAATAAAATTAATGGATAACAACTAAAATATTTTTTCTTTTGAGCAGAAGGCAATCACTTATAACTTTCTTAAAATTGATCTATATAAAAAAAAATTAACGAAAAAGATTTTTATCCATACATGAGTTTGACATTATCTATTTTAATATATTTATTTAATTACACACAAAAAAATTATCTCAGGAAAATCAGTGAGACTCTAAAATCGGGCCAATTTTGCCCTTTAAAAAAAGGAAATTTGGATTTTCTCAGACCTTGTCCGCCGTGTTGAAGATCCTGAGTCCTGAGATGCTGATGGTCCTCTGGTGTCTGGTTGGTTGAATTTAGCGATTAAAGTTGTCTTATATTTTTTCCATGGAGTTTAGAAGGCTGGCTGGTTGTTCGAATCTATCACCTTCTATCGCTCTCGCTGACGCTGTTTTAATACTTTGGCATCGTAACACTTAAACTTCTTTATTGAGAATCTTGAGTCGGCAAACTGGCATAGCCACCCCTAGCACTTGTTCAACTATTTTTTAAGAGAGACGTTCGGGCATAGTCACCCCTAGCACCTATTTCAACGACTTTTTTTACGAGAGACCTCTATGAGATTCGTGCGGCTCTTTTTATAGCCAAAAACTATCGTATATCGATACCAATTTTTTTCCTTCACTGGACCGATACAATAGTTCCATTTATGGTGTATTTCTATGCAATTTCTTGATTATTTTTGGTGTAGGTGGTTCAGTTATTTATTATTAATTTATTTATTACGTTTACAGTTTTTAAATTGTCCTTTTTAATCACTTTGTTCTAATTAATCCTTTAATCTATTTTTGCTGTAAGTTGGTATTCTGGCTCCGCCTACAACTACGTCACTTATCCTTGAACATTTAAACCCTGCAACTTGTAACTGGCCGATGTAAAAATCTTCATTGTTTTCCTTTTAATTGTCTATAACACTTTTCCTAACAGTTTTTGCGTTTTTACGTAACCGGTGTCCTGTAGCTCTCTATCGCGGCAATTTCCCGCACTTCGAATGACATTTCTCGGACTATTCATTCGCCTTCAATAGCTTACGTAAGAATTTGCGTAATTTACAGTTTTTAATTCTTACACCTTTAAAGTTTTTGTTTTCAAACTTTGTCACTTTGTTTATTTCGTGATTTAAACGCACTAGCCGTGATAACATAATTCTACGACTTCTGGTAGTGATGTAATCCAGTGCGTATTTTCACACCTTTGGGTTTGGGGTTTATTTATTAACTGATTTTCCTGAAATTTACACAACTCTTAGATATTAGGTTTTAACTTCTTTTTGCAAAATTTCCACTTCTTATCTTTTTTCGTTTTCATACTATAGCGTGAAAACCATAACTCTTTTGTTTTAATCAAATTTAAGTTTTTAATCATTAATTATAATATAACTTTATTTATTTAATTGCTTCTATACAATCCTTTTTTCAAAATTTATTTTTATTTACTTTTATTAGCTTTTATACTTAACCTTTTCTGCTAACTTTTTAAATATCAATTTTTTCCAAATTTTAGCAAGAATACTTTTATCTTAAAATTACATTTTATTTTCAGAAATACCAAGGTTTTTTATTTTTTATTAATTTTGAAAATTTTTAAATTCTTCATTTAAATATGCCGTAACGTCTGTTAGTTAATATGAAATAACAGTACTAGATATGTATTGCATACGACTTGTATTACAACTACATATCCTTATACATTATTATTTCACATTTTCAAAATTCATAAAAAATGATTTTTCAATTCAAAATCCGCCGACATAGGAATTTACTGTTAGAACAAGCCGGCAAGAGTTGACCTTGGACCATTTCATAGTTCAATCTCACCGACCGGCTATAAGCAGTAAAAAGTTCTACAAAACATCCAAACCTTGCATTGGGATTATTTTTTGATATTTTTCTTTTTTGACCAAAACATAACCCCATACAACGAATTTCCGTTGTAGTACATAACTCCTCCATCCCTAAATAAAACTTCGGAGAGTGGAGAAGTTTCTGCTTCCCTCGGACAGCTTGATGAATGCTAGGTATAGCACCCCGCTGAATGAGGAGCCATACAGGGCGTTGTCCATACACCAAAGTAGTGGGATATAGCCATATTTTGATTAACTTTAGAAATGGTTTCTACATTAATCTGGTCCAATACTAGTCGCTAAACCATGATAGAAAACTGTAGGCTGCTGCTGTCCATCTTCAGGTCAAAGTTGGAGGTGTCGATAAATTTGGGATGACCTCCAGTTGTTTTTGAAGTGTGGGTGAGCTTCCTGTTATTATACAAAACAGAATAATCATTAGTTTTTATTAAGAATATACCTTGGAGGGTAATGGTTGTAGTTGCCTTTTCACCGGTAATCTCTAAATTCTCCTTATTGGGGAAAGTCGCCAGGTATGGGTTAATTCTCGTATCCAGTTAATCATGTTGTCCGTGACATCTAAAGCAGTATATTCACAGTTGTCTGCATTGTTGTTTCTGATGATGGAAGTTTCACATTCTATTTTTTAATGGGATACATTGTCAAATGAGTAAAAGTATTTGGAGTTTGTTTTACTATTACAATTACTATCTAAGCCTAAAATTACAGAATTAGATACTAGCAAGTACTTAACATTTGGTATTATGGTTACCTGCCTTGTTTCATATTTCGTGGGTATAGAATGCAATTTATACAAATTAAAAATAGCTTTTACCATAATAGGCAAATTTATAAAGTATACAAAATTTTCTGAATCTATCTTAAAATAACTCTAGTTAAGTTTTCTAATTCCCACATATTTACCGTTTTAGATTCCAAGGGTTATATTTCATTGTAAAACTCATAGACTTTAATTATCTCTTGGTACAGTTCTTGCATTGAGATAACACCCAGTTTACAAAAAGTTAAGGAGTTTTCCAAATCTGTGACTACATGGAGCATCATATTGTATAAAATGTTCAATTGATTCAGAATATTTCTTAATTTTTCCAATTCAATAAAATCGTTTACCTATAATTTACAATTTCTAACTTATTTTTTTATACTACAACGTTTTCATTATTGATGTTAAAAGTTTTATTAAATTCTACAATGATATTATTATTAATAGAGTACTGCGACTCAAGTTGATAAATTATATTAGATTGCTCATTTTCAATATCGTTAATAATTTTGTCATATTTCTTACCATCGTATGCACCTAAAGTACCCGTTATGGATTTTATAACAGATCCTAATCCGTCTATAAGAAATCTTTTCATTCGTGTATCACTGTTATTCCATACTAGTACAATTTATAACTTTTCATTTATAATTTGTCTAATATGATTAACAGAAACATATCTAAAATAATTGACAATATCTCTAATCTTACCTCCATTTTCTGTTACATATTCATTATTTCCACTTAAGCTACCGTTACAATTACTGCAGTTATTCTTAACGTGTTATAACACATCATAATAATAGGAATCAATGTCTTTTAAATGGTTAATAATATTTTTAAACTAAAATAGTGCACAAAGGTGTGGTAGGAAGATTTTAGTTTGGCTGGTTCAAGGTCTATCTGGATTATTCCAAGGTTGTTGGTGATTTTCCTGATGTCGGCTGGATTGGTGGCTGTGCCGAGGACGAACAGGAGGGACCTGGAAAAGGATTTTGAGTATTTATTTCTGTTTAGGTTTCTTAATTTATCCAAGGTCTACCATTTATCTTCCTATGTTTATTAATTTTTGACAATTGTATTTTTTCTTTGGTATTGTGGTGTCTGGGCTTAATTCTACCTGTCTTTTTTTCCTTATTTACTGAAGATATTTCTTCTTTGGTATATTCTTTCTTTGTTTTGCCTGGTTTCTATACTGTCTTAAGATAGACTTCACATAGCAGGTGGGATATCCGGTGGTGGTTGCTTGTTGACATTCCTTTTAGCTACAAATTTTTCTTTAAAATTTTCATTGGTGTCTATAATATTCTTATATAATAATTTCGTTTTTTCTTTGTGGCTTAAAACGTAGTCATTTGCGAAATAATTTTCTATATCTAAGTCTAACAAGTTGTTGTGGTTTATGTGTCCGAAAAGTAGCCTACTTCACACGGCGTTAGTTCAATAACCGAATGTACTATTATTATATACAATTATCACATATTTTACTTTCTTGATTATGTTATCCTTCTTGAACTCAGTTTGATTATTTAAGATTCGTATGTGTTCTATCATCGTGGAATGGAATCTTTCACACAATCCGTTTGATTGGGGATTTTGTGTGCTTATAAAGTGTATCTTAATTTTGTGTAAATCCAATATTTCTTTTACTTTTCTATTGTTAAATTCCGTCCCGTTATCCCATACAATAGTTTCAGGCACACCATAGTGTCCAAAGTAATCTAATAGCTTATCTGCAACTATTGTTGCTTGTGCTTCGCCCACGCGATACATTTGTCCATAGCGCGAGAAACTGTCTACTATGCTTAAAAAGCGATTCTTCTCTAGTGTTATGCAATCAATGTGAATTATTTGTAACGGTTTTATTGGATTAGGAGTTATATTCATTTCTAATTTTAGGGGTACCCTATCGTATTTTGTTTTTAGGCATATTTCACATCGGTTGATGCATTTTTATACATGTCCTTTTATGTTGGTATTTGCGCTTGATTTGTTTGTATGTTTCGTTTATACCATGATGATTGGTTTTCCTAACTTGACAAGCGTCATTATTTCTAGAATTTCATCTTTCTCATTTTTCAAAGTTTTTCGCTACAGATGTTACAAATCTCTGATAGAATTCGTTTTCAAAATAATGACTATATTTTACTTGTGGTACCAAATATGATTTTACAAAATTAATAATATCTTTGTCCAAATTATTTTCCGATATTTCAACTATTAAACGCATTTTTGAAGTCCCAAATTTCTTTATTATCTCTACTTGTTTTGGTTGATACATTACTAGAGATAAGAATATTTGGGTTTTCCCAAAGTTTACAGGTTCATCAGATATTGGTATTTCTACTTGAGTGTTTCGCTCATAATTAGAAATACGGTTTGAACACTATCTTTGTTATTATCCTCTTGATCGAGGGTGCTCACTTCTTCTTCTGCGTCGAAATTTGCTATCATAGATTTATTGTCTCCGTCCAGTTCTGAAAAGTATCGTTGGGTCGACTCGGCTACAGTTCTTTGTAAATCTAAGTCTAAATCGGGTTAATTGGATTTTCGAAATTTTTGGGTAACTTTCAATTGAATCCGTGACAGGGCATCAGCATTTTGGTTTAATTTCCCTTTCTTGCATTTAATTTGGTAATCAAATTCTTCTAGTTTAAGTCTCCATCTTAACAACTTTGAGTTCGCAGCCTTAACCGACAAAAGCCATTGAAGAGTTGTGTGGTCAGAATAGATAGTAAATTTACTACTAATTAAATATGATCAGAAATGTTTTGTTGACCATACAATTGCAAGTAATTCTTTTTCAATTGCAGATTAATTTATTCCGCTGTTATTCATTGTCCTACTAGCATAGGCTATGGGAAGATCGTTTCCATTTTTAATTTGGCTCAGGATAGCTCCAATTGCAAAATTGCTAGCATCAGTAGTCAAAATAAATTCTTTTCCGAAATCGGGGTATTGCAACAATGGTTCATTACATAAAATGTTTTTACACGTTTCAAAACAATTTATATAATCGGCATCATCAATATTAATTTTTGAGTCTTTGTAAGGCAATTAGTAAAAGGTTTGGTGATTTTCGCAAAATATTTTATAAATTTTCAATAATACCCAAGTAATCATAAACAAAATTTTATCCGTTTAGTAGTCTTTGGAATCGGGTAAGTCTTAACGGTTGAATTTGGTTAGGGGTTAGGTCTAACTCCATGTGGTGTCACTATATGTCCTAGGTAAGCTACTTTCTTTCTTAGAAACTCCGTCTTGTCAAGTTGTACTTTCAAGTTAGCGTTTTTTAATCGGTCGAGGACTTCTCTTAATCTTAACACGTGTTCTTGCAAACTAGACGAGTATATGATAATGTCGTCGAGATAAACTAAGCACATCTCATTTTGTATTCCACGCAATACGTTGTTCATTATTCTCTGAAATGTTGGTGGACTGTTTTTTTAACCCAAACGGCATTCTCAGAATCTCATAATGCCCGGTTTCTGTCGAGAAAGCAGTCTTATTCACCATATCAGGATACATCTCTACTTGGTGGAAACCTGAGGCAAGATCCAGGGTAGAAAAATATTGGGATATCCCTAATTTATCCAAGATATTTTTTTTTTATTTTGGTAACGGGAACTTATCGTCAATTGGCTTTGCGGACCTCTGAAATCAATCACTAGCCTAAATTTTTTCTTGTTGGCTGCGTCTGGTTTTTTCGGCACTATCCAAACTGGAGAGTTCCAAGGTGAACGAGATGGTTTGGTCTAACATTTCCTGAATTTGTTTGTCAACTTCCTGGCGATAAATCTCCGGGTACCTATAATTTCTATTATACTTATGGATGTCATCAGATGTCCTAATTATATGTTTGATATGATTTGTAAATGTTAAGTTATTATTTTCGTTGTGAAATATTTCGGGCTATTCAGAAATAAATTTTAATAATTCCTGTTTTTCTTCTGCGTTCATGTGGTTTGTTCGGATTTTTGATAAATCTAATGTATTGTTTTTGTTACCAATCATGTAAAATTTTTGGGTTTTTATTTTATTGATATTTGTTTCATAAATGTAGAAATTATTTAATGGTTCAGGTCCATGGGTTCCATTGCTAAACGCCTGACTCTAGTCGTATTATTGATTACTGGGAAATATGTCTCTCCGTTTACAATTTTTACAATACACTGGGGAATCTCTACTCCGTCTTTTTGCCTGTAAGTTACTATCAATTCTCTATCATTTAAGTTATCTATTTTTATATTTATTAACTGCTGAGTGCGGGCTTCAATTACATTGCATGTTGTATCTTTGAAAGGTTTCTTTGCCTTAAACGTATTGTTATTAATATTTGCCGGTTCTTCAGTATTAAATTAGCGTATTGAAATTTGTTTGTCATAATAAATTAACTTATCGTTTACAAAATTTAAATTTATTTTTAACTCCTTTATATAATCTAATCCCAGAAGCAAGTCGAAATCTTTATGGAAGTCAAATAGAAATAATTTAGTCGTTTTCTTTCCTAAAAGTGGTAATTTACAACTATATTTTCTTTTGACACCCTATGTGCCGTGCTCACCTCAAATGGTTCTTGTTTTAGGGTGTTTTTAAGTAAATGAAAAGCAATTGATTTTTTAATGAATGATCTAGTGCTTCCAGTGTCGATCAATATTTTAAGGTCACTTCGGGTCACAAATGTACGGAAGTTTGTTCGTATCGTCGTCGATGTGCATTGTGGATAATGTTTTTTTTTTTAGTTTTGTGAGTCCTAACAAATTATTTTTGGCGTATTCATTTTCGGTTGTAAAACCGCATGCATTATCTTATTCTATTGAAATATCGATATTATTACATTCGTCATAGTTTTCATCTAGGTCGTAGTCAGTTGTGGCTAGATAAGTATTTGTCATTTGCTCCGACAATTGATTTATTTGATGTTCGTAATTTTCTTCGTTTACCGGTTTTCCTGTCATCTGATGAAGTTTATTTTGTTTGACTGAGTTTCCCGTCTGTCGTGGGGCAATGCTCATCGGTACTGGTTGAAAAGTTTGGTTTGATTTTGGGTAGTAATATTTCCAAACGATTTTGTTGTTGATTAGGGTTTGTATAATTTGGTTTATTGAAATGGTTAGGGTGGTTTTGATAGCTTTGGAGAGATGGAATATTAGTAGCAGGTTTACGTATGGGTAGGTATTGTTGGACCCTTGGCAAGGTGCTTTGCTTACTAGTTTGGAAAAAGTTTACTATTTTTGAATTGAAACTCATTGGTAAGCATATTGAGTGCCTCTTTAAGTGTACCAGGATTTTTTGAACGCATTAATAAACCTAAGGGTTCTTTAAAACCTCTAAGAAGAACTCTTAAAGCTAATGTTTGACCATATTCGCATAAAACATATTTTCAATTTGTCCTTGAGGTTCTTTATTAATAAATAATGAAATTTGAAAATTGAATAATATTTTAATTCTTTCGTAGAACTTATAGGGTGATTCATTACTCTCCTACTTTAATTCTGCCATTTCCAAATTTAAAGTGAAACAGTCTCTTTTATCTAAATAACTAGTTACTAACACATTTTTTACTTCCTTCCAAACATACGCATTTGAATTTACTTCAATAACTAGAGCTTGACCTTTCAACTTTGCAAGTATGGATGAAAATAAGTTTTCATTTGGTAATAAATTATTAACTACCGCAAATTGTTACAAATCTGTTGAGCATTGTGGGCTCGCCAATAAATTCTGGTATCATATCTAGATATTCCATTTTTAGTGTGGGTTGAAGCCATTATTTTAGATTATTATGTAATATAAAGCTAAAATGAACAAAAATAAAAACTATTATAAAATTATAACTTATAATATTCAATAGGATCTACTTACAGTATAATCCAAATTACTTTGCTCATTTGTACGGTGGGAACATAACGCGTATTTCGCAATGCACAAACTACACTTTCACTTTTCACAATTACTTCGTAAGAGTGGTCGATTCTTCTTTTTCTTTTGGAAAAAATTCCTTCTTCTTCTTCCTTCCTGTAGATATCCTCTCTACGATTTGTCGATGTCGTTGCAGATATTCACTCTACACTTGATCGAGTTTCGAGGAAAATTATTTTAATTAATTTTCCAGAGTTGTCTTTATTTTCCCTCAGTTAAATATATATTCATTAAATTTCTGAGGGTCTCACCGACTGCGCCAGTTACATGTCTGGTTGGTCACGTCGGGTTATAAAAAAAAAAATTATAATTCTAAAATCCATTTTTTATTATAAAAAATAATGTTTCTAAATATTATAATAAATATTTCATACAGTTATATTCCTGAACTTGTACGGAGACCTTTCTTCCTTTATGGTTGAATAGGAACTGAGGATCATACGCCATTACAATTATGGAGGATCATAGATGTAATACAATTATGCTTACAATGCTAAACTATTCTAACATCAACATTATTTAATATTCAAACTATGCAATATTTATTTACATAACGTATATATATATATATATATATATATATACTGTGAGTCAAAAATATGGATACACCCTGTTAAATTTTAAATAGATAAAGATAGAAAAATTAAATTCACGACACCTTTCTAGGAAATAAAAGTAAACATTTTAGTCACTATTAAAACTTTGCCCATTTCCCCAAAATGAGATTTTTGCGGGGCAGCTCAAAATATTTAAATGTAAAGACCCATTAAGTGACACCTCATTTTAAAGTCCTTGATTAAAGAAGAAGAACAGTGGAAACCAGAGCTTTCTATCTCAACCCAGTACAAAATGGCAGCTCATTGAAATTTTCAAAACTTGGTTCTAATTTCTAATACTTGGGAAATTTACTGTTAATAATTGAAAACAATGAATTTGTGAAACATAAAATCAACAGCTAATAAAATAAACTTCTTTTTATAATGTAATAATAATTTTTATTACAATAGCATACAAATTAATTACATTAAACAATAAAACAGCTTAAACTTACTATCCTGTGTTTTTTATAACATTTGTTCAAACTGCTGCTCCAGGACAGTTTGACAATGTCCAAGCCTGTCGTAAAAACTTGAAACGGCACGCTGTATGGATTCACGCGGGAATTTTTTTATTTGCGCTACTACTCTGTCCCTAAGGTCATTAATGCACTGGAGTTTCGTTTTATACACGTTGTTTTTAAGGTGACCCCACACAAAGTAATCCAGTGGAGATAGATCTGGCGATCTTGGTGGCCTTTCGATACTTCCTCTTCTGCCTATCCAGCGATTGGGAAAAATATAACAACTTCGTCAGATACATCTATTAATAAGTTGGGCAAGTGATTAAAAAATTGTTATAAGTCACTCCATCCAGGTGTCCTGCAAAGAAAAAAGGACCTACAATTTTCCCGCCAACAATACCACACCAGGTATTCACAGTCCAGTACCTCTGGTTGTCAACCTCCTGCATCCAGTGGGGGTTCTCATGAGCCCAGTACCTCATGTTGTGGCGGTTAACTTCGCCATTGCTCCGAAATGTAGCTTCGTCACACCATAGTACATTACGAAAAAAGTGTTCATTTCGTTGCAACTGTTCTCTGGCCCACAAACAAAAATTCATTCTTTTAATGCCATCATCACCATGAAGTTCTTGGTGCAGTGACATCTTGTAGGGATGCATTTTACTGTCTTTCAGGATCCTCATCACTGACGTTTGGCTTATAGCTGAATCAAGAGCTAATCTTCTGGAAGACTCTCTTGGGTTTAGTAGAACTGCTGCCAATACTTCTGGTGCCCTATCACTTCTTACAGGCCTTTCAAGCGATTTTCCTTTATTACTGTCAGGCTGTACCTGTCCTTTTTCACGAACTCGACTAGCAAGTCTACTAAGGACCATTCGAGACTGAGGTTCTCTACCTGGATACCGCTCGGCATACACTCTTGCAGAAGCCGCATAGTTTTGGAAACATTCACCTAACACCATTAGCATATCGAATGCCTCCGCATTTGTGTACGGCATGTCGAAAAAGCACAAGCAGTACGTCCTTCACAGCAGACACCAATGAACTAACTAAGGGTAGCCAAATCATATTTTACAGATAAATAGTCAGCATATCGCAAGTGATAAGCCTGTTGAGGGTGGTTCAAAGTACCTTTCTAGTCCAAGCCTGCATTGAGATTGTGCATGTGCATGAATCATTGTTATCTTTTAAAGATAAACATGGACAACTACTACCAAAGTATTGAGCCACATTGAAAAATAAAAACAAGTTGAATTTTGTTCTTATTACATAACAGAGACTGTTTATTTAATCATAAACACCTTTTTGTTCAAATAAAAGTAATTTGTTAAATTTTTTAAACTGGCATAATTAAGTTTTTTGGCTGCGTTTTTTAACAGTAAGAGATAGATAAAAAAATAAAATACAAAAAATGTCTGTTTTTAAAAGACCTTTTACTTGATAGAACATTTGCTATAAGCTGCTATTTAAGAATTTTGAGTTTTAGGCTTTTTTAAAATCTTCAATTTTGAGCATTTTTAAAATATTCAAAATCCAGTGAAAAATGCCCGTACCACACGTTTTCTTAAAGAATAGCTGAATAATAAGCTTGGACAAAAATCTGGTGCTGTTCCGTATTGTAGTTAGGATAACACGGTATTTTATTTTAAAGTTCAATTTCAATACGGTTTGGTACACCCTGTACATACGGTTAAAGATAATTAACTTTTGATTGCGCCAAAATGTTCAAGGTAATTAGACCTTTAAAATGATGTATCACACAACCAATGTTTACATTTCAAAATTCCTCGAAAAGCACCCCTACCCCCCAAAAAGGGCCCTTTTGGGGCATTTTTCAAAATTGAAATTAATTTCATTGGATTCAGTGGAGTCAAATTAGGGTGAAATGAGAATGAAAAAGTGTCAAAGTAAGTTTGTAAGACAGCTATAAGTACTGCACGGGTGGTCTGACTCACCCCGTATATATATATATATATATATATATATATATATATATATATATATATATATATATATATAGAGAGAGAGAGAGAGAGAGAGAGAGAGAGAGAGAGAGAGAGAGAGAGAGAGAGAGAGAGAGAGAGAGAGAATAATAAACTTTTGCTTTGGATCGAAGTTAAAATTATCACATATACCCTTTTACTACTCTTCAATCATAAAAAAATAAAAACTGTAACTAAGGTAAAAGAGAACATTGGAAAGGACGGAAAACAAAACAAAAAATGAAAAAATCATGAAATAACAAAATGAAATTAACTTAATAAACATGATTTAAAAAAATTACAGGGAAAAGAAAGAGAGCGTGCGTGAGAAAAAAAGTGCATAAAGCTGGAATTTGTAAACAACTGAGATATTTACAGTAATGCAACTTACATTTTGTCACCACTTTGTAAAAAATAAATTTAAAATCACGCCATGTCTCTACGGATTCAACAAACTGGACAAATGAAAGTAATCTTCGTCCTTTAGAACTAACTCTCTACTCTGTGGGTGGTAACAGATACGTTGTTGTCAAAGGAAATGATTACTGTTTAAATACAAGGTTAATTTGGCTAAAAGCTTTGCAAAAGTTTGTCTCTTGTAACAATCAATAACAACATTCTTGAACCCAATTTAAGCGTTTGTTTTTGTAATAATATAACTTAAGTAATGTTACTAAAACATATTACCAATAATTTATACAGGCTAATAGCTATGAAGTTTTATTTAATAAAAGTGTTAGTTATATTTAAAATGATTTTCGTTCTGACTCAACATATGTTTGATTTTTGAAATAATGAACAATAAAAAATAAATCCTTACAGCAACAACATACCCAGTTGTCCCTGCCGTAATTCAGCTTTTTTGACCAGTTTTCATTAATGATGGAAATCGGACAGTCTTTAACGCAAGGCGACGGTCTAGCTACTAGACCAACCTGGAGCAAGACCAATTTCTGAAATAATATGAACCAGATTACTGTCTACATGAACCTCTGGTTTAAACGAAATAAAAGGTAATCAAACATTGTAATACATTTTTAAACAGTCATGCACAAGTAAAAACCTTTGCAAACAAAAACTAATTTATGGACGTCATCATGATACTTAGACTACCCGGCCCCATCTAATAATCTAATAAAAGTATATTTTTGAAATGTAATTCTCAAAAGTTGGTTAAAGTCGAAAATATATTGATAACCCTTAATACAATAACAAAGACGAAATATATGAAACATTAACAAATAAAGTTTGAACAATATTGAATCGTGTCCGCCCCCATTATCCACATAATACATTTATCTTTTGCTAAAGCCTTTGTCAGATTTAAGACATCTCAATACAATTTTATTTTGATTCATCATCTTTACAAAGTATTTATTGTTGTGGAAATCTCAATCTTACTTATCAATATATTTTACTATTAAAGTTTTACAATCCTAGCTTCGGTACTCAAAAAATATTTCATCGTTTTGATTTTGTAATTTTTATTGTTAATAGTAACGGATATATTTTAATAAATAAGTGTAAATATCATGTTATTAGAAAATTATGTTTATATGACGAATATATATATATATATATATATATATGTGTGTGTATGTATGTATATATATTTAAATTACTGGTCATAATTTTAACAAGAATGTTTTGGTCTTCATCAAAATAGCCCATAATATATTAATAGTGTTCTTTAATACTTTGTCGTTTAAACCAGATAAAGGCAATAATTTATATCACTTTAATGTATATTACTCATTATAAAGATTGATGAATGTACTGTACATGATACCTTATACAAAATGTTTATTATAATGGGTTCATATTTTTTGCACAATTGTTTTGGAGCAATAATAAAACAAAAAGTACAAGCATTTCGATTGTTGTACTTAAATTGCTTTTTTTACAGATTATAACAGATAAGGTTTTTGTTAAAGTCAGGTTTTATAACGTAAATTTCAATAATTATTGGGGTATACTTTTTAAATTGATTAAAATTTAGAAAAGTTTATATAAAAAAAAAAGTTTAGAGATAGAAAATGCCATAACAATAAATATTTAGTTCAGTTGTTGATTAAAAAAAAAAATTAAAATTGCTAAGGTCAATAATTGTAAATATTTATTATTTTACGTGGTTTTGGTAATATAACAAACTTTTGATTTTAACACGCACACTGTGGAAATCTCATTCAGAAACCTCAATCCATACTGATGGTAACTAAAATAATCAAACTATATAGAAATAAATACATATTTCCTTAATCAAAATGTACAAATTTATCGTACCTACATATGTACATACTGTACCTAAATGATATTTTTTGGGAAGGAGGAACGTGAAGTTGACTCACCCTTTAACTTCTATTGTTTTGTAGACCAACTAAATTTGCAGAACTTCAGTAAAAAATTACCAAAACTTAGAAAACACAACTTGTATAGCTAGATTTAACGTGTATTGTTTATATTTTTTAAAAGTGTGAAGTTGACCCACCCACGAAAACCATGGTTTGAACTTCCAAAATCAAATTTACCATCAAGAATACCAGAACTTTCAAAAAATAACGAAGAGCATAGACTGAAATTGGTTTTTTTTTTATATTTGCTATTTTGGGTGAGTACGTCTGCACATTTCCTTTTAGGCCTTACATAGGACTTTCATTAGCAAATCATAAGTTTCAAAATGGTTTTGAAAGATAATTTTCTCATAAAAATAATCCTACCTTGTGAACAAAATGATATAGTATTATAGCGTACTCTAAATAGCAAAACTTACGTCTCTTACCTCAAAACTTAACGAAACTAACGAAAACACAACTAGTAAACTTAGGTTTAAGGTTATTTTTTTTATTAGAAAAAGTGTGAAGATGACCCACCCAAGGACGAAAATGTAAAAACTTTCCAAAATCAAAACCAACGTCCAGAATACCAAAACTATCAAAAACTAAGAGCAAGGGGTTTAGGTGGTATTAAAGGACATTTGATATTTTGGGTAGGTTCGTAAGAAATTTTAACGCCTACATTGGGAAATTTTAAATTTATGTCTTACTTCGTACACCCAATAGAAACACTAATATTTCATTCATCAAAACTAACAAAAGTATATATTTTAATACACTTTTCGAGCGAAAATTCTCTTGGGAAAGAACGGTGTGAAGTTGGCCCGCCTACAGTTTGAAAATATTTTGTATTCTTTATAAGGTACTCTAAATAGCAAAACAAACTACTCTTACATCAAAAGTCATAGCACATAACGAAAACACAACTAGTATACTTACGATTTGGTGAATTTTTCTTATTAGAAAAAGTGTGAAGTTGACCCATCATTTGAATATCGTGTTTTAAACCTTCCAAAATCAAAACTAACTTCCAGAATACTAAACCAACGAATAGCAAAGGGTATTGGGGTATTAAAAATAGATATTAGCTATATTGGTGGTTTCGTGTGAAGTTGGCCCGCCCACTGTAGTAATATTTATTTTTAGGCCTTACATCGAACTCCCAATATCAAATTAATTCATTCAAGTGTAAGCATCAGGAAGAATACTGCAGAAGAGGAAATTTACCCCCCCCCGTCTACTGCCATGAACATAGTATCTACAGGAAACGCTATTGTACAGTGCTCGAAAATTGTAAGTTTAATATAAAAAATTTAACTTTTCAAATAACAAATAATTGGGTGCAAACATCTTTTAGACCATAACCTGCTTAACTGAGATTTTTGTAAATACCCACTAGAAAACATAATGATTGTCCTATAGACAAGTTGGCTAATTTATACTAAATTGACTTTTATATACATATATGAAAGAATGTAGAAACTGATAACTGAAAAATAACAGTAAAAATATATAGTGAAAAACATTGTACAAAATTTCTCTTAATCATCCCTAAAACTAAATAAAATCCAACCAAAACTAAACATTACTAAAAATATCATTTTTGCAGTTGTCAATCAAAAAATTAAGCATGCACTCTATATTAAAAATAAATAAACAAGGGCTTAAACTCTCTTATTACTTTGCTATGAACACATCTTCAGTGTAATTGGTATTGCATTATAAACTTTCATTTTGTTCTCTACTTATTTGTAAAACATAATATGTATTTATTCTGTTAGGTTTTACTGCGAGTTACCTTTCTTCTTTCGAGTAGTAAATTAACTAAGACGTTAGGAAACAATTATGAATTTCAATAAATCTCCAGTGGCTGAACTGGCAAATTGGGTTTGTCATTTTATTTATACGTGTCACTTACCATATGACGTCAGACCAATGTTATCAAACAAGCAGACCGGGTTTAAGAGAAAAATCACAAAAATCGACAATAACTTTTGTCTGTCAGAAGTTGTATAGCAGCAAAAGAAAATTATATCAATATAAAAAGTTAAAAACACGCATCTCCTGCGTGGAATTTTCTTTGTAACGAACATTACGTTATCACGAAGTAGCGTATACTCATCCTAGTGAGTTGAAGCAAATAAATACAAATGTACTTTTCCTGAAAGCTTCACGAAAACAATCGACAAGTAAACTACATTAGTTTTCACTGTTGACTGTTTACGGACTGCACAGTATGGAAGACTGGGAGGCGGATTGATTTCATTTAAGAATAATTGTCAATCACTAAACCTACTCATCATATAAATTTACAAATTGGGGTTTGTAATACCTTCATTACGTACCATTGTATGGAATTGCGGAACAAAATAATCTAACTGTTACGTAAATAATCGATTATTTATTAGGCTAGCTATTTTTGTAATCCTGTAAAGCTTATAACATAATTAATTCATATAAAAAGAATTGAATAAAAGTAATATATTTGAAATAATAAACTGTTCAAAAAACATTCCCATTCACTCCAAAAATAAATAACGAGCTAAAACTAATAATCAACAAATACTTCGTTTAAATATTTGTCAATTAAAATCTGTTATTGAACCCAGTCGTTTAGACTTAGAGTAATGATTTGAACCATATTTAATCAAATATTACGTGGGATTAGTGTGCCACAAACACGTTCATTGTGGAAATCATATTATATTAAAATTGTGCTTTTAGTAACGGCGGAAAAGATCTCTTTTCTATTTTGAATATTTTTTATTAATTCAAATTTTCATTTTACCTACGATTTTTCACTTGCATTTGGGTGCTTAATCTTCATGTATGACTAAAAATTGAATGGAATCAGGTGACCCGGATTAGACCAATTCTATATAACACCCGCATATTTATATAGATGGCAGCCGATAGTTTATTCGTGATTCTTTAGAACAAATTTTAAAAAAATTACTCATTTTGATAAATTGTAACTTCTAAATTTTGAGATATCAAACAAATTATTCAAACATTATGAGATATAATAAAAAATATGCTAACATACCAAACTTGATTCAAATTATTGTTTCACCTGTTTGAGCACGGCACGTGCAACAGACACCAGTCACATAATTTAAAAACCTTGTGTGACCTCAAAACATTGATTTTTAGACTAACCACGATACTTCTTCTATACTATGTGCGTATGAGAAGGTAGAAACAATATACCTGATCAAAAATTGTTATCTCCTAGGCAGGTAGATTATGTTATAAATAGGGCATTCAATAATTGAAGTCACAAATGAATATGGATTTAAAGCGCTTTATTATAAACAAGAAAGTCATTCCTAATTTATAACCCTCTCAATTTATACCCTTGTCCTATCGATTTAGCAGCTAGTTTATGCTATCAGGAAAAAAAATCTTCACCTTTGTTTCCAAGCCAGTCTTGCACAGTGCCTACACATGCTCATTGCTTTAAAAACGTTTCCCATACAGAGCTTCTTTTGAGGGTAAAAATAATCACTATACGGAGGGTAATTTAGCACTTTCTAGGGCTTTGTCTTGGAGATGAATCACTCCATTACTCTGTAGAGATTGTCACTCACTCAGAATTACTGGGTTCACTTATGTGTCCAATTCTTCCTTTTAGTACTCTCATTCATAGTGCGTTGAGTTTAAAATATTCACGAAAAATTGGACCTTATGTATCGCAAAAAAATCGTATGCATAACTTTTTCCAGCTTATGGTTGAGTTTTGAACTTTTCATATAGACAGGAAATGTTGTTCTTCTACTCCAAGATTTGGCGGTTTGACTCAGGCTAAAAAGGATTTATCAAAGTTTCATGACAGGTTTAATTCTTTCCAGAAATGGAGAAACTTCATCCTGATAATGTTTCTTCAGTTCCTGACAGATAAGAAGCTAGTGTATTGTGGATGTCTGTCAACTGTCGTGGAACCCAACGTTCGCATGCCTTAAGATATTTCAAATCGTCTCGGAGTGTACATTACCAATAGCATGCATTGCACTTTTCAGCTATTTCAATTACAGTAACTCGTCGATCTTTTAGAGTAAGATTTTCGATTTGGTTTGCCAGCAAAGCAGATGACACCTGAAACACTGAACGATGTAATTCTTAAACAATGTAGTTCGAACAATTTGATTCAGATCCACATACTTATAACACTGTGCACGGTTCTTAAAATATTTCTCAAATTTTTATTTATTTTTTTATCATTTTTGTGTAAATTTCAGATAGTTTTGTCCATTCAGAAAACAAATATCTCGTAACTGTTCGTTGCTCTTCTAAAGTTCAATTTTGAAATGTACTTGGCATATTCACCCGTGGTAAATTACAATATTCCTTCAACTATGACAAACTATCTGTTTTAAAATATTGGCATGGTATGGTACTGACTCACAATATTCATAGTTGTGAAATTCACCAGGTGATTATTTATGAACTTGCAACGATTTGTCTCTTTAATTTTACTTTGATTTCTTCTAGGTATTTACACAGAAACTGAACTACACTGAACTACTGAGGTACACTCAAACTGAACTACTACAAGGAAAAAAATTGCATTGTTAAAAACAATTTCTACATAAGTTTACGGTTTATTTATAAATATTTTTCTAATTTATTATTATAGACAAACATAGAATATTGTACGTTTATACACAGAATGAAAAAGGTTCCGTAATTTGTTCACTGTGTAAAGAGTTAGTTAAGAAGTTTTCCAGAAGTTTTCGATATGCCAAAAGTTGTGTATCAATCTATGTAAATAGAGTTCTGATTTCCCTGGTTAAATGTTCAATGTTTTTTACATTTAAGTTACTCTTTTACAAATTTGAAACTACCTGTAATAAATATAAGTTAAATTAGGTAAATTTCTATTACAATACAAGATGATTAACGAAAACACGGAATGATTTTTAAGGTGTTGTAAAATGAAGAAAAAATTTCACATACTTATAGATCCACAAATGGTTAGTTTTTTTGTTTAACTTCCATTTAGTTTTTTTCAGATAATCAATATTACTTTTAATTATAAACGATATTAAGTTTATATTTGCTAAACAGGTTTTTGTTTTTAATTTCATAAGTTTTGTTTTGTTTTTAATTTCATCAAAAAAATACATAATTTTGTTTATTTAAAAAAAGGTGGCGGTTGACATTATTTAATATAGAATAACTCAATCATCGTTAACTTTACAAGAATTTAGAAGGAATAAAGTATTTTCCTCTTCTAACGACGACAAAAAGTTTAATCACATTCAGTCCATTATAACGATGAAGTATCACGAGAAATAACATTTTTTATATCATTTACCAGATTTACATTTACTTTGGAAACATTGAAAAGTTTGATTTTCATAAAAAACAATACCTACAACAAAACATTTATTATAAAATTTAATGTTTTTACAATGTATAAAACTTTTTCAGATTCCTTTGTTTCCTTTGTTCAATTTTATCCAAAGTACATGAATAATAATTTTAAGATTTCTTTTACACTAGTATAGAATTAGGTTTTTTCATGAGTTTCATCTTCTTTGTATTTTGTAACATCACTTCAGAAGGATAGCAACCAAACAACTATCGTAAATGTAAAAAAAAAAAAATAATAATAATAATAAAAAAAATAAAATGAAATAAAAATACACGTAATTTTTAGTATATATGTATACATACTTACTTATTTATTCTTAGGCAGAAGTATAATTGTTTCGAAACTTCAATTTAAAATTTTGTGAACAGTTTCATTTAAACTAAATTAATCACATTTAAAATCAAAATAAGTTACTATGATAAAACAAAGTATATCTAAAGATAAGATATACAAAACTAAGACGACAAGGGTATTTATAGAAACTTAGAAATGGAAATAAGTCGATATTTTGAATCAAAAGATTGTTATTTGGAGTTTTGGTCTTACTCCAGGATTCCTGATTTTTAATTGTCAAAATATTAACACTAAAAATGACACCTTGGGATACAGCCAAAATAGTTATATCCACTCACAAAATTGATCCATTGAATTGTTCTAAAGAGAATCACAACTGAAACAAAACTACTTAAAAATAAATTTTTTTACAAAAAGTCATTATCAACTACCACATAACTTGCTATATCATGAATAATATATGTGATCAAATTAAATGAGTGTCAACTGGATTGTATCCCACCAAACATTGTACACGTATCCAACATGTAAGGCGAATTTAGGAGAGGAAATAAGCTATTTATTTATGCATTACCATATTTAAAGTGATATAAATATTCGGTTGTTATTTAAGAACGTGTAAGGCGAAAAACATACAAAATCATAACATAAATTCCTTTGTACTTATCCCTGAATTTACATGAAAGGATTAATCCCACAGGACTGAGGAGCAAATAAACGCACACGGAGGAAACACTCACTATATATCTTCATCTGAGAGATACGCAGGACTCGTGTGGAATATTTAAGTAGAAACAAGGGTTCAAGAAAATTTAGAGACCCAAAGTTTGTTTAGACTATTAATTAATTATTATATTGTAACCATGTTTTTACATTCGTACCACCAATTGCTACAGAAAGTATAAAGTTATATGGAACGAAACATAACTAAAATTTGATATATTTTTAACTCATTTGTTTTTAGTGCAGAGTAATGTTAGAAACTAATTCTCTGAATTAATTGTAAGCTTTAACGTACAGAAAGTGTTTAAACTGCCGTCAAATTGACATTGGCACACCATAGGTCCCCTATATCAAATTTCATATACTTTAATAAATGTTTTTGGCCACTTTCGTGTTTATATACAGATGACAAAGACGATGAAATGTCGAAAATCACATTCTCAATTTCTTGAGGCTATGCAATGTGAAGATTATTCAAGAAACAGATTTAGATATTTTATACGATTATAAAACTTACTCAATAACTCTTAAACCGAGTAAGTTAGGAACATAGATATGTTACGACTAGCCTACAGTTTGATGAACAGTAATACACATACATACGTACTAATGGGCCAGGTATTAAATAATTTAATAAAAATCATTATTCTAAATTTATTAGATTTCTTAGGCACTAATAATTATTGCAATTTTCTAATTTCACTAAATTGATAATAAAATATGTAATAACTAAACAAAATCAAAAAAAAAATTGATCACAAAACAATCTTAGTTTAAATGAGAAAATAAAATTGATTACATTTTATAGACATAGGTAATTCATAAATTATTAGGCACACTGTTGCACTGATTGATTTTAAATTGCATACTCTAGTTTTATTATAGGTTTAATCTCTTGACTACATCAATTTTAGCTTTATACTCGAGAGGAAAAAGCTTTTATAAAATAAAATAAATTGGTAATCTTTATAATTGAAATTCAAAGCAATTTTTCATTAAATTCAGTAACTCATTTCGATCGAAGTATTGAAGTTTCAGAAAATATATATGTATACGTAATTTTGTTTTATCGAACGTTAAAGTTTTAATCACAAGATTAAAATGTTATTATTATTTTATTGTTGGGCATAATATTGAATCGTTAAACTATAGTTTATAAGAAGCTCATTAAGTTTTTAGCTGAGGATAATAAAATTTAATAATATATAATTGAAATGTTATTGCACAGATATATATATATATATATATATATATATATATATATATATATATATATATATATATATATATATATATATATATATATATTAAGTAATTAAGTTGTAAACGAAATTTGGTGAAAGACTCTAATATTGCAAGCTTATACGAAAACCAAAAACCTTATCTCTACGTATATTTCCTATCTTCACACTCAACAAGTACCAGTTATTTGAGGAAATACCATTACATAAAAAACTTGTTTTTAAAATAGCAACATTAACATAGTTTCGGTAATTTATTAACACAGCCATTTCAAAGTTAAGAAACCAAAAATCAACAGAATCTTCCCAAAAAGAGAGTGAAAAAAGATATTAAAATACAGGACAACTAGCTTTGAAATACTCAAATAACATGAGGGTCTGGAGAGAACAAGAGTTAGTCAAGAGAAATTATAAAAGATGATAGAAAGAGATCTAACCCAAGACAAGATAAGGAAAGGTTTATGACCAGCTAGAGTTTCTTGAGTTTGCCAGAATTGTACGCACTATAAGTAAGACCTTAAAGGGTAGTAATTTTAAACCATCTAATTAATAATTAGTTAGTTTAATATATCTTGGAATAGTAAATTAAATAATGATTTGTTTCAATTATTAAAAACACCAAAAACCCAAAATTGCCCAAGCAATAATAATGTGACTTATTTATAAACATGCATAATAAAAGTACTAGTATTTTAAATAAAGTGAATCTATCAAAAATATTAGACATTATAATTAGTAATTATTATGTTAACAATTATTATGGCCCTCGCAGTATAGAAAAAACATAAACCAAGACATAAATAAACAGCTAAAAAGAAAAACGGACCTAATAAAATTCTGAAATATCAGGAGGAATCGTACTTATTATAGAAGGAGAACCCAAAATGGATAGCCAGAAAGGCAAGAAAGTCCTTAGAAATAATATGTATAAGAATACTAGACTATGAATAAATAAATTTACTAGAGATAAGTTAAAAAGACTACGCAGGAAGAAACGTAAAGTTGATAACAGAAATGGAGGAAACGCCAAAAAGTCCGTAACTATAATAGGAGTATATATAAAGGAAATAGGAGTAACTATAATCGACTGTAAATAAATAATCTTACTAGAAGCAAGTCAAAAGGCTACGCAGGAGGAATCGTACAGTAGATAGAGGGAGCACCTAACAAAAATTGTGGAAATTCAAAAAAGTCCTTGGAAATATGAGTAGGAATACTAGACTATAAATAAATAAACTTACTAGAAACAAGTCAAAAAGACTGAGCATGATGATTAGTACTGCTGATAGAAGGAGCTTCCAACAAAGACGCGGAGGAAGGCCAAAAAGTCCTTGGAAATATGAGTAGGAATACTAGACTATGAATAAATAAACTTACTAGAAACATGTCAAAAAGACTGAGCATGATGATTAGTACTGCTAATAGAAGGAGCTTCTAACAAAGACGCGGAGGAAGGCCAAAAAGTCCTTGCAAATATGAGAAAGAAAGTATGCTACATCAGTCCCGTTTCAGAGCTAAAACTCGATAAAACGGGATAGCTGGTATCAGTGTAGTATAATTTGTAATTGTGAAATTTCACCTAGAGTAATTGATATGAAATGATATTATTTTATTTTGATTATGCATCTCTAACAATAAAAAAAAAAAAAAAAAAAAAAAAAAAAAACCTATTACAGTTATACGAGTTGTTAATATATACAACCAAAAGACCAAGAATTCCTGTTTGTAAATTTGTTTTAAATAAGCGAAAACAAAGATTGAAGCTGGTAATTTTCTGGAACATGGTAAAACCACTATAAAATTTGTATATAAAAAATATATAATTACAAAAAACATAGAAACTGATGTTTAATGAAACAATTTTAAATTATAAAACAACAAACATGACATATCTACTTGTATTAGATTATTAGAATTGGTAAAATATCACTTATGAATTCAACCAACATTTAATTTTAGACTCATGTGTGCAACATCGATTTTTGTGTATAATCCAATATATTCCTAATTCAAATAAATCATAATTTGACAATTTTCTGTTTTCAAGTACTATAAGTTATTGTTTTATTTTTGTTTTTCAAACATTTATATACAGAGTGATTCAAAATTGCACGGATATATATTTCTGGAGTTGATTCTGTAGCAAAAATATACAGGGAAAAGTTTAAATAAGCAGAATTTCTTTGTCATTTTTAGAAACTTCATTGCATTAAAAGTAGAGGAGATATTATGTGAAAATTTAGTATAAAAATTACTTATTTACCAATTACCAAGATCCCCAAATTCCAAGTATTTTTTGTACACATTCGAAGTTGTGGTCGTTAAAAATATTTGATGTTGAGTATTACGAAAACCATTAACATTACAAAATATTTAGTAAAAATAAAATATTTACCTCTTTTAAAGCGAAACAAAAGGCTTTTTAAGTTTTATTCTGGAAAATTAATGAAATAATGAAAGTATTATTATGAGACCAGTAGCCATTGTGATGGTATTTTCGGTTATATTTTCGTGAGAGTTTAACCGTCACCGGGTCGGATAGGTAGAAGGCAGTGTATCAACTGCTACGGCAATGTAAAAAGCTGCAGGAAAATATGGGTAGGAGGGAGTGTATCCTCTGCTATGGTCTAACAAAAATATGTGTAACAAAAATATGTCTAAAGAACATATGCCTAACAAAAATACGTCTAACGAAAATATGTCTAACAAAAATACGTCTAACGAAATTACGTCTAACAAAAATACGGGTTACGAAAATATATCTAAGGAAAATATGTATCACAAAAATATGTCTAACGAAAATATGTCTAAAGAACATATGTCTAACAAAAATACGTCTAACGAAATTACGTCTAACAAAAATAAGTGTTACGAAAATATATCTAAAGAAAATATGTCTAACAAAAATACGTCTAACAAAAATATATCCAATGAAAATATGTTTAATACATATAACTCAAAAGAAAATATGTCTAACTAAAATATGTGTAACAAAAATACGTCTAACGAAAATATGTCTAACGGAAATATGTCTAACCAAAATTTGTCTAAGGAAAATTGTCTAACAAAATTAATTCTTCTAAAGTAAATATGTCAAAAACAAATATGTCTAACGAAAATATGTGTAACAAAAATACGTCTAACGAAAATACATCTAACGAAAATATGTCCTATAAAAATATGTTTAACACATATAAGTCTAACGAAAGTACCTCTAACAAAAATATGTGTAACGAAAATATGTCTAACGACAAAAATGTGTAACAAAAAAATATGTGTAACGAAAATATATGTAACGAAATTATGTCTAACAAAAAGATATTTAACGAAAATATCTGTAACGAAAATACGCCTAACGAAAATATGTTTAACTAAAAAATGTCCAAAAAATATGTCTATCGTAAATATATGTAACGAAAATACTTCTAACGAAAGTATGTGTAACGAAAATAAGTCTAAGAAATGTATGTCTAACGAAAATATATGTAACGAAAATATGTCTATCACAAATACGTGTAACGAAAATATGTGAAACAATATAATATGTAACTAAAATATGTCTTTGATAACAAAACCGTTTCATCTTTTAAACAAGTTTTTTTTTAAGTCCCCATTTCGTCCAATTGCTATCGTAGAAAAAAAAATTCAGTTACATCTGTGATTTGTGGTACATAACCTAGTGATAGTTCAGAGAATTTGGGGGATTATTTCAGTAAATAAGAAGTTGTTCTAATTTAAAACAAGTGAAGTTGTAACGTCCTTCAGACAACAAATAAAATCTGCCTTATCAACATTCCATTTCCATTATCGCCTCCGTGTCAGGCTTCCACCGTGTGCTGAGACCTGGCGGGAAACTTCGTAACCTACCAACACCTGACCCTTGCACCCTGGAACCCGTTCAACCGCTTAGCAATCCAGTCGTTTCTCAATCACATTATTACACAGAAGTTTTTTTTTGATCATGAAATCTCCAAATTAGTAAATGTAAATCATGTCAGTAATCTACAGTCTTCATTCTTCTAAATTCATATGTTACAGTTTAATTTAATCTTCAATAAAAATGTGTTACAGTTCAATCACACTAGTTTTTTGTGAGTTTTGTTTTCTACATGTAAATTTTCATCAATGAACTTCAGGCACACGTTACTCTTCTAAGCATCTTACAATAATTTCCAGGTATTCTAAATTAAAATTGACCATAAAATAAACCTGTTAATATTTTAAGTTTTAATTACTGATATAAGTTTTGTTCAAAAATAATTTAACTAGGATTATTTTCCTTTTAATTGTTCAGTAATTTTATTGAAAGCTAATGTCTTGTAAATATATATATATATATATATATATATATATATATATATATATATATATATATATATATATATAGAATAACCTTCTTTCATTTAAAAAACAATTTACAAAATCTAATTACAAATTTAAATAGTCACAAAATCAAAGAATTAACTAGTCAAATGTTTTTCTTAATTAGAATCTTTTGCTTTAAAATTTTCCTAGCAGTTGTTACAATTCTTATCTCAAACAAAGATCAAGATATATTAGATTCTTTATTAATATAAAAGAAAAACTTATTTATAATGTTTTTTGGACATTTTGTAATTCTGATAATTTTCCTTTTCATTTTTAATATAATTTAAAGAGTCATTTTTCATTACAAAGACTTGTCGAACAACCTGTATGAGTTTGTCTAAATCTCTTTTCGACTTGCTTTTTTGCTTAGCAAAAGCTGGTCCGAGATTGTTTCGAGATTGTTCCGAGTTTGCTTTGAGATTGCAATCGCAGACAGGTTTAAACTCTGTTTCAACATCCTCTAAGTGCACCATATCATCACGTGCATATGCATAAAAGGAAATATAAATCCTTTTGAAAAATGACAGTTCTTAATAAAAGGAACTTTGGTTGTAAAATTATTCTTTAGTAAAAAAAATAAAATTACTTTCAGGAACAAAACTCTGTATGATAATGTGTCTTCACCTTTTTTTGTGTAAAATAATGTGTATTAATTTATAATCAAAATAATATTGGGTGGTGCTGCATGCAAAATATTTCGGCCTTCACGATCCCAAAGGGGTTGTTTTTCAAAATAAAAAAACATATTGACGTCAATAGTTTAAAACAAAATTAATTTCTTTATATATCATAAATTTGTCTTTTTTTTTTAAAATAGAAAATAGTATATGATCAATCTAGTTTTAAAAATGTATTCTCTCTCTCTCTCTCTCTCTCTCTCTCTCTCTCTCTCTCTCTATATATATATATATATATATATATATATATATATATATATATATATATATGTAAATTAGGTATAGGATGATACAAAAACTTGTTAACTGTAATACACAATTTTGACCTTTTTTATATATATATTCAAAAACTTAGATTCTTTAGATAAATTCTTTTTTTTACGCTGAAATCTAAACCTTTGTATTTTTTTTTTCTTACCAAAAACCTAAAACTATGAAATGTTTGTTATAAGTAATTATTTGTAAATGGTCAAATTTAATTCAGCAATTTTAAGCTAAATAAATTTTAGCACTTGTTAATGAAATTTGTTTTCTTTTTTTTTTAAAACATGTTTACCAGTATTTTCCACAATCTTTAATTTTCAGTCGCCTGGTAACAAAATAATTAGGTTAATTGACGTATTGTTGTGGAATAATATATATATATATATATATATATATATATATATATATATATATATATATATATATATATATATATATATATATATAGAGAGAGAGAGAGAGAGAGAGAGAGAGAGAAATTTATATAAACTGATGCTGAAACTATGGTACGGCTAATGGTAAACTATGCTTTTCCGACATATGTTTATAGGAACTTTTTACTACAACAACCTACTACCAATCTACTCTAAACCTTTCTGTTAAAAAAAAATTATAAATGTTTTATATTTTCGTTCATAATCAAATTTTCCTATACATTTCTTTTTTATTATCAATACTAAAGGAAAAAAGACTTGTGTATTATTTACAATATTTTATAAAATACAAAATTATATTTAGATTCTATTGCGTTATTTGTAATTTATATATTTCTATTTTATTTTATGTATATAAAATTCCTATTATATGTACCTATTAATATTCTCATATTCTAATGTGCGTTGTAATTTTATTTTACACACCACCACAATTATCACCGAACTCTGTTCGTTATTGACTAACCTATAATAAGTGGTTTTTATTGGATTTTGTGCAGTTGGAGTTTTTGAAAAGATCACTTTTACCTTATTTAGACATTACATCATAAACTATGTTAACCAACTTTGCTGAGTAGTCCTCTATAAAAACTTGGATTCAAACATGTTTTATAAAAACATTTTATGTGACTAGAATTATTTAAAAGAGAAAAATAACTAATGTATAGATTGTGGTGCTCTTTTTTCAAGCATGTTCCCTTCAAGTTCTCACTTATAGTGAATATAGGTGTTGCGTTCCCCAGGTACAATAAATAGATATACACCTTTTTTCATGTAGTCTTGGGTTAGATACTCCTCTCTCTTTTTCTCTCGTATCTATTGACCATAACTCGTTTTCTTCGGACCCTGACGTGATTAGAATATTTGAGGGTTAGGAATGCTTATGTAATGCTCCGCTTTGTTTTGAGGCGATGATGACAGAAATCGGTATCCATTTCAACTTCAAATAGAATACAGACACATGTTTAATCTCGATTAATCAAGAACAGATGCTTTCGCAATATATTTAATGAATATTTCATAGATAAAGCTCATAAGTTTGACTCATGGAAAACAATTACCGATTCAATGTTTAAGTGATACTAACAGGAAGGAAGATGGATTTAACTATATAAGAATCTCAAAAAAAATTGTAGTACAGAAATAATATTACTGTTTATGTAAAATTATTGTTCTTCTATTAAAGAATGGAGGTTTGTGGCTCATTGATATAAAATATGGTTTCCTCTCTAAACGCTGAAGCGTTCCCTTTTTGTTGAAATACAAGCATTTCATAAATTATTCATTATACATTTTTTTCAATCTTGGTATATGCAATCTGGTTACACCATTTAATGTTTTTCTATGTTCGTCAATATCTCCATTACTCTCATATATGCCTTATTCGTTAGCATGGTGTTCGTAAAAAACATTATTTTCGTCATCATGTTTTAAAGTGTTTACATATACCAATAATGTAAAGGACAATGTAACATATAGGTATCACATTTTAACTATTAAGCCAAGTTTATTTACGCAACCGTTCTTCTTTTAATTACAGTTTCAACTTCGTACATTAATTCTGACACATTTAAAACAATTTACTTTTGTCTTATCTGAAATTCCAAACATAGCCTTTTGATTACATTTTAATAATCCACCAGTTGTAATGTGTAATACTGGTAGGTTTAATGTGATGTAGTCGTGTTTCATGGCCCGATTAATGTCCAAACTCAGATTTTAATCAAAATCATTTTAGCTGTGTTTAAAGCAAATGGTATTTTGTAATACAATTACTACACCAATCATAAAACTGTATTTTATGACATAAATATTCAGAAGGGATAGTAGTTTTAATAACATGTAATTTTTTATGAATAAGCAAACCTATTAAAATTAATTTTTTCTCTGTTTATAAATTTTCAACTTTAAAATATTATGAGGACCACATTCATCACACAGTTCAAAATTTATTGATAGTGTCTTCATCTTTGAAAAGAGAGAGAGAGAGAGAGAGAGAGAGAGAGAGAGAGAGAGAGAGAGAGAGAGAGAGAGAGAGAGAGAGAGAGAGAGAGAGAGAGAGAGAGAGAGAGAGAGAGAGAGAGAGAGAGAGAGAGAGAGAGAGAGAGAGAGAGAGAGAGAGAGAGAGAGAGAGAGAGGGAGAGAGAGAGAGAGAGAGAGAGAGAGAGAGAGAGAGAGAGAGAGAGAGAGAGAGAGAGAGAGAGAGAGAGAGAGAGAGAGAGAGAGAGAGAGAGAGAGATGGCATTAGGCTTCGTCTACCTACATTAATGAACTCTTTTATATAATTCATAATAAAAACAAAATTGATAAAGTCTTCATGATACTTACCCAGTCTCATCTAACAATGTAGTAGAAGCTGATGCACTTAAGGTATTATCCAAATGTTGTGACTATATAGGACAAATGTAATAATAAAATAATTCCAAAATCATTTCAAACTAGTTTAGATTATCAGTGGTTTAAAGTAAAACATTTCATCTTGATTTAGTTATAGCATTCTAATGCATGTATTATGGTAAGTTATCGATTTAAAAATTCGTAATGTAATAAAAAAAAAGCGCAAATAAAACATTTAGCTTCACAGTTACTGAGAACTTGAAATTACCTTTTTAATAACAAAAAAAAATCAATCATCAAAAACAGTTCAGTATTAAATTTAGTAAGTGAATGAAAAAAAAGCAGGAATTAATTTAAATATGTAAATATTTTGAAAAAAAACTCGTCTTATATAAATTAATAATTGACTAAACAGGAATTCAAACTTTATTTAGTAATATTTTGGTCATACATTTAACTTAATACAAATAATAATAAAATATGTCATATTGTTAATATGTAACATTTATTAAAATTGTTCATTTTTTAAATTAGATATTGAATCATAATGATCTATACAGTTTAACCTGGACATAGTAGTTTAATATCCTACATTAAGTAAAAGAGTTTACACGTATCAAAATTGTATTTTTAAATAGTTTAAATTTTTTTTTCTTATATTTAAAACTGACCACCGTTTCTAAGGGAATCAACTCAATTCAAATCTTTATTCTTAGCATATTGTAATATAATGTGTCTGGAGTGGATTAATGCTGTATCCATATATGACGCAAAATGTATAGCCGTAATTGTATGTGACACTCAAAGACAATTTTATCATCAATCGGGTTGTCATGGTAACGTCCAAGGCTCATGTTATTTAAGTTAGGCATCTTAATTGGTGTCTACTCAAAGCCGGCTGTATACTTCTTGTTATTGCTGAATTGCCGAATATGTGGTGTTGCAATCCCCATGCCATAGTTTGTAGTTCAGAAATTAGAGGTTCTAGTACAGCCAATTAACGACCCACTATTGGCAACTTACAGGAGAGCATTCTTCAAGTTCTATTGTTTGTATTTGTTTTTTCTTTGTTTTTAAATAATAAGTCGATCAATCGTCACAGACTTATAACAAATGTAAAAAGGAGTTCAAATAAGACTCCTAGCCCTCGACTACTCTAAGAATTAGAAGAGAACAAATGATGGATAAGAGAAACCTAATAGGTTACATGAAAGAAATGTACATAACACAACTTTTCCTCAATAGGTTACAATGTTACATGAAAGAAATGTACATAACACAACTTTTCCTCAATAGGAATAATAAGTTCACGAGGAATATTTTGAACTGAACTCACAAAACCCAAAAATGTCCACCCAAGTAACGAAGGCTAATATCAGTGCATGTTACGGAACTACTTCTTTATATGTAAAGTTAAAGGTAAAGTCCACGGCTGTATACGTAGTTATTTGGATATTAATACAGGATATAAGGAAACTTGTCGAAGGCTGTACTCCAACTTCTTCAGCCCACTTTTAGCAATAATTAGTCAAGAAACTCGTTCAGATATGGTAGTTTAGAATTTGGACTAAATACTAATTTATTTTTGTGATCACAATGCTTGTCGTTTTAAATACAATTTTGTTTTCTATGTTAAATATCTCATTTTTCCAGCCGTAGTTAAACAAAAATAAAATTTCTCCCTACCTGAATAATTATTTAAAATTTAACAAGAACACCGACGTTTTCATTCTTTATATTTACCTAAAATTCTGTAAATTACTCAGTACATGTTGGCAGGATAACTAGTTGTCAAAACAAATGCCTAATGATCTTAAGTATCGTCAAGAAAATATTCTTTCTCAAAACTTGTGTAACAAAAAGGTTTTTATTTTGTATTTATTTACCTGAATATTTTATATATTTATAAACTATTTCCTTAAAAGTTGAACACTATATATTATATGCTTATTGTGTTGAAGGCAAGAAATAAACAAATGTGTAGTTTTACAATCGTTGATCAGTATCCAAGTCACACTATATATAAGATTTATATTTACCTTATATTATTCGTCATGTGACTTTGTTCGTCTAGGATTGAGGCGTTTCGGAACTATGTTCCATCATTAGAAATCTCTCACTCGTGGAGGTCGTTAAATATCTGAAAATTCAACACAGTAAAAACCCAACACTAAACACAATATCTATCATAATCACTTTTGTTAATCATAGACAAGTTAAATCCACAGTCAGCAAGTACACTTTACCACAGTTCACACTGTAACGTACAATGTTTGACGACCACTACGAGGCAGAGATTTCTGATGATGAAACATAGTTCCGAAACGCCTCAATCCTAGACGAACAAATTTACATGACGGATAATATATGGTAAATATAGATATTGTATGTGTAAAGGTAATAATCAAAAACATATATTTATTTAAAAACTGTTTTAAGTGTATGTAATTTTAATCATTTAAAAAACTTTTCGTGAATTTTCTAATCTTGTTTAATGAAAAGACATTCATAATAGTTGATTTAACTATTTTTTTAACCACGTAATGGTTGCTAATAGTTATTATAACAAAATACACATAAACAAATCAAATAACTTATAAAGAAATAATGTTCTATTTTGTACATTTATCATACCTGATTAATTAGGACAGAGTTTGAAAACTGATGTTTCGATATAATGTTGAATTTTACTTTTAAAATATAAAGTAATTTTACTTTACTAAGTTCAATTCTATTTATTATACAGAGAGTTTCAAGAATCAATTTTAATTTACAAGAGTGTTCATAATGATATAAAAATATTATGTACTCGTTTTAAATTATGAAGGTAAATTATACTTTGGATACTAAAGGAATTAATAAAAGCAATGACTTAATTTCAGTACGGTAAACTAACCGAAAA
The DNA here is from genome assembly GCA_963513935.1 of Aphrophora alni. Classification (NCBI taxonomy): domain Eukaryota; kingdom Metazoa; phylum Arthropoda; class Insecta; order Hemiptera; family Aphrophoridae; genus Aphrophora; species Aphrophora alni. Next base: position 78,851,172 of record OY740770.1, on the reverse strand, counting down.
TAAATTTAAAAAACAAGTAGAACCATTTGTCATTCTCTGTAATCAAAATGATCAACTAATAATATGGCTGGAACTGTTAGGTGAAAATTTAAGAATGTGAATAATTGTCTCGTAAAAACTAAACTGTTTAAGTAATAGAAAAAAGAAGGAATAAAACAAAATTATTTTAGCATTATATTGTTTTGTTTAATACAGTTTTTAACTATCTCACAATCGATGTTTATTGAGTAAAATCGCAGTTTCTCAATGCTCAGTTAGGCGTATGTTTATTATGTGTACACCTAAAACTAGTCCACCAATTTTGAATAAATTAGAATATGGGTATATTTTAAGATTTTGTCTAATGTTTTGTTTAATATTCACAATTTTGCTTTCATCACAAAAAATTTGAGTTTACTGCCTCCAAATATGAATATTCTATATATCAAAATATGGGTCTAACAGTTTTCATAAAATGTTTATCAAATATAAATAGTAAATATCCAATCCAAACAATTTCGACACTGGAGTTATTGGAAAAAGCATTGAACGATTAGACCTAGTAGTAAATTTTACAATATTTCATAATCAACAGAGGTAATGCTGATAAAATATTATTGAAATATTAAGATCGGACTGAAAACAGTTTAACACATGCACGAAATCAAGTAATCAAAATCCACAAATAATACATAAAATCCCGATAAGAACATTTATCGCCTCGGTTTTTTGTTTACGATTTTAATTTTATAAAAGTCACATTGTAGTCTCATGCGTATATTTTGAGATATTGAACTTTATCAACGTTCATGTTTCCAAAGGAAACTTTCAGTTTTTATTAGTCATTTTTTTATTATAACAACAATAGTTAAATTTAAATTTAGGGCTTAAAATATGTTTATTTTAAAGTATACCGCAGCATTTATATAACTAATAAATTAACCATCTTAACTTTTTCCAACTAAAAAAATTAACACGTCACTTCAACCAAGGCAAAACCTACGAAACTTTTACATAATTTTCTGGAAATGTGTCTTGAGAGATAATTGTATAAGAATTTCTTTTGTAACTAAAAATGAAGCTAAGGTGGCTGCGCCTGAAATCCAAACAGTTTACTAAATTATTAGGGTTTAATTAATCTCCTATGCGATATGGGTACTAACAGGCAGGATTTTTTTATTTTATTTTTTTTTAGTTAGTAAGAATCCCATACTATTTTGATGACCGGATGTCTCCATTTGTCTTTTTAAGATGTTCCACCTCTCCTAAGAAATTAAGAAAAGTTCAACAAGTACTGCACTATAGTAGAGTTTAGTTTTTTAATGTAGTAGGTAATGAATATAGATTTTACAATGTTGTCAACACAAGTTACAAATTCAATGTAAAAACTAGCCGAGGTACTAATAAAAACATAGATATCGTTTTGACGTTTGATATGTGTTATATTTTTCCCACTTTTAAAGAAAAAGAAAAACTTTTTTTAATTGTATAAATGCGATAAAGCTTTCCGGCACATACTAAACATATAATAAAAGAATGACGTCGGCTCGCCCTGTGGGTAGAGTAATAGATGGATTCTGGTAATGGCGGCTGTCTAGCCGGGGAAGGATTCTAGTTACGGGGAATAATGTGGTCTTTTACGACTTGTCTTAAAAGCAGAGATAATAGGGAGATCTAGGGTCGTAGTGGGTAAGTCCGGGAACGGTGTAGGTATAGGGGCTGGGTAAGTCAGGCAGCGGGATGAGGGGTCGCCACGACAACAGGGAGTGGGTGTTTGGTCCTGAAAAGGGCCGTGGAGTTGCGAGGTAAGTTTTGGGGTTTGGCTCTTAAAATACCGTTGTCAGGATCGGTCGGCTTGGTGATGCTGTTCCTTCTTAACTCTCGGCTGGCCCTTCGCTGTAGACGGCGCACTGCCCGTCGCTCCTCGTTGGTCCGTCTCCCTGGCATAAAACATAGGGGTCCGCCGGGTCACCACTAACCTATTAAATTTCCCTATCGGGAGGCGGTAAGGCAGTAGCTCGCCGGGTTTCCCCTATTTTGCTCTTTACCCGTCGGGAGGTGAGTTGGTGGTTGGTAGGAGTGAGAAATAAAATACTCTCATAAGTATCTTTATATCCAGTTAGATACCTTCCGTGGGCTTCCTTACGCTGCTGGTTTTTTGTGAGAGAAGAGAGTGAAGCGTCTAGTGGATCCAAGGTAGCAAGTTGTCTGGTGACTAAACAGTAGGCACTGTTCAGTGAGAGCAGAACGTGTAGTAGGTGTCTCTCTGGATAGATACTGATGACGAGTGTCTAGGTGTCTCTGGTGAGAGAGGCAGAAGAGTGTGTGTCTCCGAAGAGAGCCTGAGGAGGTGTGTGTCGTCTCTGAGGAGAGAAGAGTGTGTGTATTTTTGAGAAAAAGTCTGGTTTTATACGTTTTCGGAGCGTCGAACAATGGAGAAGCCATTGTTCGACTTTTACTGTAATGCGAACCAATCACAGGCCGGCTAGAGGCTGAGGTGGCGTAGCGTGCTGTGATTGGGTCGCACAGTTAGAATTTTTATGTTTGGCAAGAGACCGTCCGCGGCCCCTTGTTGAGTCTGGACCAATCAGCGAGCTGCCCTGTACTGTTCGACAGTAAGGGAGATGTAGATGTTTGGTTGGCCCAGGGTTTCCGGCACAGAGGTCCGGAAGAAGTGGGGGGAAGTGTTCTCAGCGTTTGGTGTGACCAAATGCTGATAAGTGTGGGCTTGAGTGAGTCGGGTAAATTAGTTCCAATGTAAAAGGCGATGGCAAGAAGAACACATCATATCATAAAGACACCAAGCTATAGAATACTCGTTGGCGCCGAGAAAGAAAGAAAGTTGGTAAAAGAAACTCTACAAAAGACGAAGGAGAGGGGTCTAACCCATGACTACATGAAAAATATGTAGATTCAACTAGGTTTCCTCAGAAGCCTTACTAAAGTGAGCCCCAAATGGTTATATGTTTTATATTGATATATTTCTGTGCAAATTGGTTAGAAGAAAACTGAGTAAATCTATGAAAATTTATGTAGGTCTTTAAGGAATATTAAGATGTATAGGTTCATTTCTGTTTAGAGGATTGGTTGTTACTAAGAAAGGTAGTTTTTCATTCGGATGATGGATACTATGTATATATTATTATTATTATTATTTGTGAGTGATGTGAATGTGAAGGGCGCTGCGACTTCTAGGAGTATATTGTGTATTGCTTTTTCTAAGTCTCACTAACCTTAGAACCGTCAGGACGTCCTCATGGAGGGAGTCAAGAGTCATTGGTATTATCTATTACCTCTCAGACTTCTGAGCCTCCTATATTTTCTGAAGCCACCTCAACTCTTAGCAGAAACACCTAGAGATTTAAAACACTTAAATTCTTAATTTGTGTTTTCTGATTGAGCTTACATTGTTTTATAAATTTTGTTATAACACAAATAATTATGATAAAATAATGATATTGTCCAAATTTAGAGACTATTATATTTGTATTCAAATTGACCTTTTATGTATAGTAAAACGACATTAATTATAAAAATCAAATCTCACATAGCTTTTTAAAAGGTATTGAAAGTTATAACCAAAATACTAGTAGAAATACTACCATAGGTATGAAGTTTTATATAAAAAAAGATAACTTTAAATCGGTAAAATATAGAAATATAACAAAATAGAAGACTAAGATAAGCAATAACTTTTTAGGACAAGAGCGACAATTAAAAACACCAGCTGATAGTCTGAAACTACCACTAAATTCTTCAACTATTATATTAAAAATATAAAAGTTCTGTTTGATATTCTTCATTTGTTCTATATTTTAGGTATATGTATAGGTTTATCTATTCATTATTTATTCACAATTCAAAAAGCCACTTCTTTTTTTGAATCTCTTCAACAATTGAAGCTTTTTTATAATACTAATTTAACAACAATAAAAATATTTTTTTAAGAGTGTTATAAATTAATATAAACATTGAAATGTAAAATTCCAAGCTCCTTGTAAGTCATGTGATTACAATTCTCCTCTTGTGTGGAAGACGTTCCTGGTTCGATCTTCACGGAAGCTTCAGAGTTTCGATTGGTTACTCCAGAGTTTAGTTCCAATTTTCTTTTCTTGATATTTTAAGGCAAAACACTACTCGGTCATCATCGTATTATGAACAAAGTAAACATGAAGAAAAACAAAGACCCCTAGCTATTGAACACTGTAGAGCGTCTATATCGGAAAATACAGGACTTACACAAGAGAAACTTTAATCTTTAATCTGATTATAATTATATATTATAATTATAATTATTATATTATTATTATTATAATTATAAAGATGAAAGAAAAAATAACATAATAAATCCAAGATTATGTGAAAAATTTATGTGATACATATTTATGTATAGTCAATTGGGGTTGCCACTTGTGAGTCGCCGGGGATGACGTGAAGAACTCAATTAATATCGAATCCTGGTGAAGAATGTTAGAATTATGGTAATGGGAAATCGATATCCTGATCAGAGATCACAGATAAAAATATGTCTAGTAGGGGATTTAAGAGGATTGATTAAATGTGGATTTACAAAACTATTAAAAACCGAATTATTATTCTATCATTATATAATTCATCTGTACTTTGAAATTATTTTAAAACTATTATCATGTATAATTATGTTAAATTGATCAGCAACAATCTAAATATGTATGCGAATAAATTTATTCCAAATTAGAATATATGTTTAACTAAAAAATATGAAATAGTAGATAGTTTTCAGCTCCCATTAAAAAAAATATTTACGACATCACTGTACAAAGGCTTATTATAATTTAAGTTTAACTTGCGAAATTATTGTTCTTTAATTTATAATTTATTATTCCCTATATTCAACAATACAATTTATCGTGTTATCTTTTCAAAGGATAAAACGAGAATATGTTCGATAGCTTTATTTTTGTTATAATAGTTACAAGCCTGTATTGTGTTTTAATGCTTGAGTAAGCTCAGCATATTTTTCCCTTCAAAATAAAGTTGATGAGATTAAAATAAAAACTGTTATTTATTTCACTACAACATGTGAAACGTTGGTATACCAACCTGTGTGGAATTTACGTAATAGCAAATACAAAATCTTACTGTTGGGTTATAATAGTATAAAATAAAAGTAAACCTTCTTTACTATATCTAAATGAAATACATTTCATGCAGAAAACGAGTTCAAGGTGGTCGTACGCTTCGATGTTATTAAAATAGCTTAAATTAAAACACAATATGACATAAATTCAAGCTCGAACAACATAGCTTTTAAAACATTTAGTTTAAGATCTTAAAGAATACATAAAACGACTTTCTATATCTCAATTAGCTTATCTTTTCCAAATACACTTTTCAGAGTTCCTATTACACGTCGGTTAAGTAGGAATAGTCAATTTTGACCTAAAATTCAAAGTCTAAAGTTTCTAATAAACTATACTAAAGTTCAGTCATTACCTAAATGAATAAATTTAGGCCTATGCAGTTTATTACGGATTTAATTGAGGTTCGTTGTTCTAATTTAGATATTTACCTCGAAACAGCTGTTCATGATAAAGTTTAATGTGTCATGTCCAATTATTTCTAAACTATTATATCTATACCTAAAAAGTATTTACGAGGACTTGTATAGATTGTTTATATTAAAAACAAACTATCAAGTTTGATTAATTTATATGTTCACAAGAATTATTCAAATATTTAAACCAATGCAATCCTTCATTTGTCTGTAAAGGATCGAATTAATAAACTACTTCAATGTTTGTAAATGTTTACCATTAAATGCTTACTTCAAATATTTACCAATAATTGTTGATAATTCGTATGTATTTATGAATGACTAACAGATGTGTTCAGGATTGTGATATTTTATTCTATTGTCATAACAAGAACTTAATTGTCTCTACTACTTTACAAGTTAAAAAACTTAAGTTTGAAATTGAATGATTGAAACTAAATAAAAAAATTGATTTGTACCAGTATGGTAATAACCAATACTGTTAAGTAATAGTCTTTAGGATGAACTTTGTATTTTTATATATATAGAAATATAAATGTATCTTTATAATGATTTCCAAATAGTACCAAACGACAATTCTAAAATTCTAATTTGGGTTACATCCCACAACAACTTTCACTTATACCTGTATACATTTTGGTGACTCTCTTTCCATCTTGTTTAAAGTTAGATGCATTGTCTGTTCCCACAGCCTTTTCTCATGGACTTAAGTTCCGGCTACCTCAGATTCATTTATTTTTACATTAAATACGTTTATGTTTCTCTTTTTAAACTTTTCATATCTTGTAAAGTGTCAAGGGTAGTCGGTGTGAAGTGATTGCAAGAAGAAGTACTGGGCAGTTAATACACATCAGAAGTTTAATCGTTCGTTGGTACAATACAACGAAAACCTCAAAGAAAGTAAACTCAATTACTCTGGTCCTTTGGTACTCAAAACTAGTAAGTAATAAATTCATACATTAACAATCAGTAATTATCGAACAAATACCGACCCCATTATGTAATAAATACAAATCCTCTAAAATTTAATGAAAAAAAGCTATTCTTTTGGCCTTCATAGCTGCATTGTAATTAATACATGTTAGTTTATAAACACCACTTTTTTTGCATGTAGCCTATTTTGTCTATACAATTTACGAACATTTTACCTAGATTGTTTGTACAATAAAAAGCTGGTTTACAGTGAATTTTATTTTCTAAATACAGTCGATTTTAATAAGACACTAACAAAATGGCGTACTATAAATTACATTGGTGAGGGTAGATATGCTGTTGGGGATGTATTGGAAATGAATACAGCATATTTATATAGGCCAAAGAGGCCTACATATGTAGTTCTAAATGTAGGGTAAGTGAACATAATCCAAGTTGGCGGTAGGACCAAAAAGGTTCTAGTTTTTTTTCTAAACATCAATAAATTAATCTTATATTTGAAGAGTGTAATTATTTTATTCAAATGGAAGTAAAAAAGTAGATATATTTACACACATATCAAGCCATTATCATCAATGTAATTTGTTCTCTTAAACTGTGTTGACAATGTTACATTAAATTGCTCTACTATTCTGACTTAACTCTGACAATTTGTTATAAACATGCATGATTACTTAACACAATCTGTCAGAAAACAAACAAAATGTATAGCGATCGAAACAACTGAGAATTGAGGATTATATATAAATGTTGTTCATAACATCAAACGAAGTGTTTCGGATTTACAAAATTATAATTCTAAATGTTCTTAATTATTATTATTAAATTTTTAGTTAAAATTTTTTTGTAACTAAATTACAAATAACCATTATCCAAATTGACTTTGTATTAAAATACTCAAAACATTTGTGTAGTTATTGTTGAAATAATTATAACTATCAAGATTTATGATATTAGACCACAATTGTACCATTAAAATATAAGTTGTCGTCATGTACTGATAAATAGAAGTATCGTATCTATTGTTTTTGTTGTTTCCTTTTGTTTGTTTTTTAGTACACAGAGCTATTACAAAATAAAACCTTTTTTTTCAAACGTAATACTAATAGTGTGTTTAGGAATAAACTCCGTCTGTTTTTCTTGCAATGTTCTGTAGTATGAGTGGAGATTCATTCAAAATGATATACGAATATATTTTAACTACATCTCTAATTACTTCTCAATTTTTATATAGCTCAACATTAGAGAGTAACTCAGTTATGACAAAACCTCAAATTTATAAATTTACGAAAACAATTTAGGTTGAAAAAATTCAGGTTTAACGATTTAGTCAAGTTTTACTAAAACATTTAACTCCATAACAATTCCACATCACAAGTTCATTTCAGTATTAGAAAAAATAATTACTAACTTGTAAACAATTATCTTACTTTGGTTTGGTTATAAAGGTTCACATGCACCGAAATCCTTTATGTTCATTTAAAGATATTCCAACATTTACAACGGCGTCCATGTTTGTTTTATTTTTTGTTTAACCGATATGTGTTAACTAACACCTTTCTTGAGTTGGCGAACAATGAGATTGTACTAAGATAAATCCTTCAATTTATACAAAGTATGCGATGAAACCTTTTTATAAAACATGAATTTTTAGTTATTATCTTGTTAAAATTTCTTCCTTAAATTTATACTTAATTAGTATTTAAAATTGTATAAGTAACTGTAAATTTGTGCACTGGTTATTTTAAAATGTATTGTCTATCAAGTCAGTTTACAGTGTGCATGGAACTACCACAAACTGTGAAGACTATCAGTTACCATTTTGTAAATATTCAATCCATCGATTTTCGTTATATCCAGTTAATTAATAGTATTTTCAAAATAAACTAAAATTCCAAAACATGTACTATATTTATTACTTTAACTACGCCCTCCTCGCAGATTTCACGATAATAACTGGCAATGTATTGTTGGAATACAGTGCCATTGAAAATAATTCTACACAATAAACACTTTAAAACCATTCAGAAAAATGCATCCATAAGGATTTATATCATAGAAGAGAAATAGTTCGTTGCTAGGAAATTAAAACTATTAATATCCCTCTCTCACTCTCTACTCCATTATTTGATTTGTTTAGTTAAATCCCAAAATGTTTCCTATCACGTGTTTATTACCAGCTGCAGATATTTCCCATTGTGATAAAATCAATGGAATTGTCATAATATTCCTAACACTGTATTTTACTTCTGTTTGAAGAAAAATAAATACTATAATATACAAAATAAAGGAAGAAAACAAATTATAATTTAAAGGCGTCTTTGGACATTCAAAGTTCTATATAAAGTTCAGTTACATTTAATTAGTGATTTATAGTTGGACGAAAATTATTATTATTATATGACTCCGAACGTACACAATTCCGGCCATTACGTAAATTCGATAATAATATGAACTATCAAATTTAGTCTTATCATCTATCTCATTCAGTTTTTCATTAGTCTGTTCAATCTCATAAATTTGTTTAAGTATATAAAATTGGCGGCTTTAAAAATTATTATAAAAAACAGCACTCTATTTTTATTGGCGTTGTTCTCATAGCAGGGTTGTGTGCTATTATCTCCCTATAGTCAATTTTGTATTAAGTTCAAACTTTAGACAGGTTGGTTCATCGAGCCTATTTTTTAGCGTTTAATTTTCTCGTGTACTGCGTTAGTATCTTGTATTTATTATTTATAAATTCCATAAAAATTAAAGACGATGCGCAACAAAATATAAAAAATAATAAAGTTTAACCATAATATGAACGGATAGAATTATAAACCGCCCCCCACTTCAATTCATTTACTTAAATAATAGACTATTTAACATGTACAATCAAACCAATAAAAACCTTATCGACATCCAGAAATAAGAGGTTTTGTTAGATAGGGAAAATAATTAGCGAGGGGGAGAGACTTTCTAACTCCCCCAAACATAAGTAACCTTAAGGAATTTAAAATAATTTAAATATATAATCTATTAGATAATATTCGAATTTCGACAGTTTAAACATTTCTCAAGAGCTGAGAGAATGGTTTGAGCAGGAGGAACACAAGACGTTTCAAGTAACACAGCATCAAATCCTGCTAGGTCTTCTAAATGTAGTTAGAATATAGATTAACGTATTAAATATGTACACCAAAATTAGCAAGAAAAGATTCTGTAAGGGTGGGTGTATATGGTTTACGTTGGTGAGAGAACGAGGAAAAGAGCGATGAAAATGGTTTTGTACAACCTATGCATGAATCTATAATGGTAATTAAAATAAAATGACCGAGTTAATACAATAATTGAATCAGTTGATTTTGAGTATACTGAATTATAATCTATCTTGTTAGTTTACTTTTCCAATAGGTATAATAAACTCTCATTCATACAATTACATATAAAAACGTATTTTTAATAGTGAACACACCTAGAACTCAATTTATTGCCAGTAAAACTAAATACCACAAATAAGCAGCCTCCATACCGCTATAGACCTAATTCAGAACACCATTGTAAATCGGAGTAGACCAATATAATCGCTGCTGGCAATTTATATTACCTACTCCTCAACTTCATACTTAAATAAATTTATCCCTCGATGCTTAAATCTGTCAACCTTCTGGGGAAATAAATTTGGTAGTGAAGCTGCCCAATTAGGAATTCGTTTCCATAACACCCGAAACTAAACTCCTTAGGAACAAATTGCTTTCTTCTGCACTAGTGAGCACCAATTCTTTTTCATTGGTGGCTGTTTCTTGTTAAACAAATAGTGCAGTTTGAAAGTTATAAAATATGTAACTTTTAAGAAGGATTATGTGTTTCACGAAATTAGGAATAATGTGGTGTCATGAGGAATATGAGGTTGGTATAATTCACTGTGGTGTTGGTTTTCACTGATAAGTCTGTAACAAACACGTTTATTTAAGTCGTAAAAGACTTCACTCCATAAAATTTAATATAGCAGGTTTTTTTACGACAGCTACACTAAAATATTTACCTCTAAGAATTTTTAAAAAAACTTAGATATCTCGAAACTGAACTTCATTAACATCTTTCTACGCATGAAACTAATCCAGAAAAATAAATACAATAACTTTTGATTTATTTGAAATTGTACGGGATAACTCGATTATGATTAATTACTTCAATAACACTGACAACTGGCACATTTAGTTATGTTTGTTGTTTCCAAATAACTCAAAAATTATAAAATGCGATTACTTGATCTTTGGTATGTTGGTTTATGTTATAAATATTCAGATTTCCATAACACTATTTACCGATTTTAAGATATTCGGAATTCTTTTTCCCCGTTTATGTCGAAAACAACAGAATATATATATTTAATTTGGTAATCAATACTTTAGACGCTGGATTTTAGCAAAATGTCACACTTATTTCCGAGAAATTAGAATTTTTAATTTTAGGCTTACCATAGCGCGAAATATAAAGCTTTTGATATGCCAGGCGATATTAAGACCTGTGTTTTTACATGGAGCAGAGACCTGAACACTAGGAAATAAAGTATTACGAACGTGGGATAGGATAGTAGGCTATTACGGAAAATGTATAGAACTAGAAACGAAGGAGAGGAAGTGAGTGGTGTTATAGAACATACACGGAGGTGCCAAGAGTTGTTTGATTAGGAAACTATAACAACAGAGTTAACGAAAAGACGAATCCGATTGTTTGGAAAAGTAAATAGAATGGAGGTATGTATAATATCCAACTTGTTATTTTCCAACGTCTAGAATTAGTTAGAAATTCAAAACATATGAGCAAGATCTGCCTGGATGATATGAGGAACGACTTGATGAGAATGAGTGTCAATACATGGAGACGAAAAATCAGAAACAGAAAAGAATGAACTAGTATTTCGGATGTTGTCGAGGCTCTCAATTGTTGTAGGACCACGAATTAATGTACAGTATTATGTATTATGGGAGTGACTAACATAACCGTTCAACTTTATGGATTTTATGTGTGTTTTATGGAATATACTTTATCTTTGGTGGTATTTACAGATATATTTGTAAATATTCAGGATCACAACTTCTTATGGGTTCAAACAGATACAATACCCAGGTATGAGAATAAACTCTCCGATTTGTAACCAGTCTTGAAGATACTAAGAAGTAAATAGACTCTCTTCTATCTCAGAATTGACGAGCTAAAACTAAAATTATAGAGAATAAATACATAGGTATGGGAAACAGATTAAAAAGGAAAAAACGTGAAACTTTAAAAAAGTGCTATACAAATCTCTAGCACTTTAATATGTATTCTTTGTTTTAAAATCATAAACAAATACAATATTGAAAAATATCAATGACTTATCGGCAATAATCTTAAAACACATTTTTAGCAATCATTTATACTGATTTTTCAACGTCAGTTTAATATGTAATTAAAACTAAGTGTTTAACGACGCAATATCTCAAAATCTGAAATCTACATCCTTGTGATTAAAAACAAAACTACTGTCTCTCAGGTCTACCCACAACTGAAATCCATCTACGAGGACGCGTACGGTGATCACTGGGTAGGTTGCAGGTCAGCACTTTGTAACTATCTAATATATTCCACTAGACGTCGGCGCTTTGTAACTTTTATTGTGATACCACTACAAGCAGTTCATAAATGAATAATTTTGATTAACCAATTTGGAAATATTTTTTTAAATATATCAAAATGTTCAGTGAACATTTGTTTCGGCTAAAGGCCACTTAATATGTTCAACAAACGTGTTCACCATAAATGTCTGTACAGTGTCATCCCTCCTTAAACATTAATTAAAAACGAAATAATTAATGCAAAAATTACTTAGTTAAATAATATTTAACTAAACATAAATATGTACATGGTATAAATAAAGTCTAAAATACAACTAACTCCTAGAATATATTGGGTAATTTATATTTCACATTTGGTGTATTGTTGTTAATGTACATTAACTTTCTTTTGTTGTACTTTTGAATAACGGCTATTTTAAAAACATTTACCTTAAAATTAACTTCAATATTTTGAATGGAAAAGTGTTCAGGTCATTAATATATTATTTATCAATGCTTTTGTCTTCTAAAAACAATGCCGCGAACCGGTTTTTAACAGCCATTCCCAATCTCAAAATTGTAGACTATCCATTGATCGGGTTGTTTTTACTTTGAAGTAATTCCAAAAATATAATTTTTAATTCAAATTAAACTGGTTTATTCTTAAGTGTTTCATATTATCTCAAGGTGCAAACATTAGGATCTATAGAGAATATGTTGAGAACGTAAAGGAATGATAAATAATCCATTGATGTATAGTCTTTAGAACACGAAGGCGGCCATAATTAATCTGCGTTACTAATAAAATTTAAAATTATAAAGTTCATTTCTCGATGACGGTCTCAATATGGCTGATAAAAGTTAAAAATTACAACAAAGAAAGTTTATGTATATTCTAACAACTTCACACTAATTTTAAATTTTAAATTTCTTACCGATATTTATTCGACATATAAGGAGTATTTCAGACTTCATTTACATCCTGTATGATTAAGTCAATTATTGCGTATTAGTTAGTGTTAATATAATTCTAGTTAATGGCACTATAAACTTATAAGTCCCTGATAGGAAAATTAATTCGGTACCACACCAAGATGTATTAAACCTTTATCGCCGCACAATAGATTTCAACGTAATTACCCATTTAATGAAATTAGCTCTATTTACGTAAATGTCTTCACTTGTTTCAGTTACTACATTTTCAATAGATAGTAGGCCTAGTACCAACGTTGCTATCAGAAATATAATTATGACGTAAAATATCCTAACCTATTCTGAACCCTGATATTGTATATTTACGTCAAACTATAATTGACCCAAATTAAACAATAGTTACGGCAATGATGTTTTCTCCACAACAAAATAGTATATTATGCATCAATTTTCAGAATATCTGTCGTATAAAATAATTTTATGTGTAAGTTCTATCATGTTGGATTATTTAGGGATTCACTAAGTTTCTACCTTTAACTTTTACACTATTTTCTAAACGTTTTCCATATGATAAATCCATAAATCCAGGTTTGATTGCCGTAATGATTTTTACTTTAAAATGAAGATGCCGATTTTTATCATATGTCTTATTTGATACCTTTGCTTGATTACATTTTTATGTTGTGTCTCAATCATAAAGGCACAGTTCATGCATCAGGTAACACCTGTGCCTAAACAGCTTGTTTATTATTGGCCACACATTTAACATTACTCATTATTGCTGGGTTATACAAAATTTAATATTTTTATTGCCTTATCTGTAAGGCGGTTTTATCTACTTTGAAAATTCTATCTGAAGGTTTTATTTTCTTTACTTTTAATTTCTCAACCAAATTGCTTTTTAGAAATATCCAATGCATTCAAGCTTGTTTATTTATAAATTACCACCTTACTATATATATATATATATATATATATATATATATATATATATATAATGTAACGATATCACCTAAATCAAACCAGTTAACATGATTAAAGTGATATCAGAAAATCAAATAAAATAAAATAAACTAGGAATAAGAAATAAATCTTCACGTGTAAAATTAAATTAGAGATAGAAAATTAAAAAGGATTTACAAGGGATTGTTGAGATAGGAGTGGAGGCACAAGCGCTGCAGATGTCCAGAACGAAAGGTATAATTATTAGGGTTGAAAAAGGGAAAGCGACGCTACGATTTCTCCACCAGAAGGGTTAGAAGGGTTCAACAGACAAGGAGGAACCGAAACTTTCCCAAAAATAACGACAAATTCAAAAACAACCAATAGGAAGGACGAAATCCTATTTTTTTTTTTGAATTTGTGAAAGTTAGTGTGGCGATGCCGCGGAACTGAGGAACGAGAAGAAAAAAAAGGGGAAGTCTTCTACGAGCAGCGAGGGAGTAAGGTGCGACTCTAGAGACTGGTTGTTTCCGAGTCACCAACATAGTATCAGCGTTTTAATAAAATCTAGTAAAGTATAACTTCTAGCTTTCAGCAAAGTACAAAGTTTGATATTCGTCGTCTTCAACGCGAAGAAATGGTTGTTTATCGTCACCCTGGGAGAAGGAGATTATCTCGTCATCGCCAGGATCCAATATCAAGGAGCAAGTGTGTGCATCGAAAGTGTTTTTAGGGTTAAATAAAGGGAAAGAGCGAGTTAGGGTTTTGTGAAAGTGTGTTTTCATCGAAAGAGGGACCAGGATAAGGATTGATAAGTACCATATGTTTTCTATTAATATCTTTTAAATACGATTTAAATTTCATTTTGCTTGAGATTCCAAAGGATTCCCACCGAGATTGTAGATTTAAGTTTTGTTAGTATAGGAAATTAAATTGAACCAAGAGTCAGTAAATTTAATCATTTCATTTGTTTTGTATAACAAAAGCTAGCCGAGGGGTAAATTGGAGAGATTGATAAATTTGAAATTGTTTGTTTTTGGAGAGTATAAAAGTAATTGAGAGAAAGGTAAATTAACTTATAGCAATGACTACATAGTATTTATGTAGTCATTGCTTATAGTAAAAGTAATTTCAAAAAGTAGTAGAAGAAATATATTTGCCCGTATTGAAATTTGTGTTTTTTTTTAATATTAGATTGTTAGAAATAAGAAATGAAAGTTGTATGAATGTCAAATAATTTTTTAGAATAAGTTGCTAAAATTTAGTTGCTTAATTTGTAACTATCCTTACGTACAACAATTGCTCCTTGTTCGTTCTGCGCTAAAATAAAGTGAGTTTTAAAATTTTAAAGAATTGTGTATTGACCAAATAATTTCAGTACCAAAATAAATAAGTAAAAAAAAAAAGTAAAGTAAAGGTTTTCTTATATAACATAAGATAAGCGTAGTGAGGTGAATGTTATATATATATATATAAATATATATATATATAAATATATTTATATATATATATATATATATATATATATTTCAACGGTAATTATTTCTGTGTTTTTCAATTGGCGAGCCAAGTCATCAAGGGGTTCTTTTTACCCACGTTGACAGCGCCAATTTTTTAACCGGTATGTTGAGAATAAGTTGATATCACCTACTGGAAGCTTTAGGCTTTCACTTTGATCAGCCTAGGTGATATAACTGGTTGTCCAAATAATTAACCCTATAATTATTCTGACTAAAAAAAAAACTTGTAACAACTACCAATAATTTCTTTATTTATTATTATTTTTTTAATAAGCTCAGTTTGAGAACACAAGAATTTACCTTTACTTTTAATTGATCTCGGAGTAGTGAGTACACTGAAATTATTACCCTTGTAAATTTATTTATCTGTGCTTGATATATTTTATAAATGAACATTGTGATAATGCTTAAGCTATAATGGACTAAAAGAATGGGATATTCTAATACTAGGTAAGTTTTCAAATAAAAGATTTTTATAATTTTAAAATAACAAGTAATTATTTATTGAACTCAAACAAAATTAAATATCCTTTTTGGTTGGACTCCTCCCAACACCTACAAATTATGATATTCAAAACAATTACTTTAAAACCATAAGTTCGAACAAATACTGATTTTACTTTAATTTATTCTGATATTCTTAAATTCTTAATTATTACAATTTTACTTTTTATTTAAATTATTCGAAGTTATTATGAAGTTAATTTATTTTAAATTTAAAATTATTTTAATTAATTAATTTTAATAAAAGACTTTACTTAATTTAACATCCTATCTAAACCCAGTATGATAATAAATTTAAATGAATTTAATCAGGCAAATTTTTACTTGGGACTAACGTATGTATGCTTTTTACCGACCTTTTTAACACTTTACTTTGCTCTCACTACTGTTTTGATGACGTCAGCAATTGTAGTAGGTAGATGGTTAATGTTACTCTCTGGAGAGATGTCCGGAGCCTGATGTCTTTCCCATTGTCGTGTTGGCAGCTGTGGTGTTTCTGAGTACAAATGCTGTCTGTTGATTTACAGATGTCGGATGCTGCAAATAAAGTTGTCCTCTAATGATGATTAAAGATGATTTGTGAATTTCCCGGGTTGGTTCGTTCCTTTCCTGTTGTTTAGAAGCTCGTGTTATTGAAGATCGCCAGTTGAAATCTAGAAATTCAGATTGTAGTTGCTTTGCTACTTTAAAATAAAATATGTTGAAGTATTTAGGCCGACATTTTTACTAAAACTTTACTAAGTCCCTTTTCGGTGTTAGAATATTTTACTGATTAAAATTAATTCTGCATCTGAGCAGCGTAAAGACTACCCGTCGATATTTTGATGAAGACCTCGCTCCCTTGAAGCAGTGGGTTATATACCCCTGTTTAAAACTAAATTCATTGCCAACCTTACTTGCTAGGCACTATGAATTTTTTCGTTAGAAATCTCATCTTTCCGGGATTTTCCGACTCTAGTTACTTTTTCTTGTTGTTTAGTTTTTAATTTAGATTTTTTGAAAATTTTTATTCTCTTAATTTATAATTAGTTCAATTGTTTCCACCGTGTTACCTCGTTTCTGCAGTTGGTAGCGTAGTCGGCTGATTTCTGATTTGTCCGCCCTTCCCTTCTACTTATTATCTAAGCTCGCTAATTTCTTCTATTGTCTTCTTTGTTTTTCGCTGTAACTTCTCGCGTCGTCGGCTGATTTTCCCGCAAGTCGACTTTCCTGGATGTACAAGTTTTCTTCTATTTTGTCGATTTTGAGTGGTTGTCCTACTCCTTTGCGTTCGCGAGTTTTTCACGTCTCGTTTCCCGGAAAAAGTCTGTGGATTTTATTTTTTTTCGGATTTTCCTTTTGACACTTTCTTGTCCTGTTAAAGTTAAGACACTGGCCGAAATTTCTTGAATTTTGCTTGGTTGTTCCTGGTTATTTTGCGTTAGGGATTTCAACGGTTTTTCGCTTTTCTTTGGGATATTTAATTTCCCGAAATTCATGAATCATACTGAGTGTTTCTTATATTTCTAATTAGATAATAACCTACTCTATATTACCATGTATTAAAAAAATGTGAATTTAACGTTTTAAATAACTATAAAGGTGTGAATTTTATAACCCTTTCATTTTAATAATTTTTCAAAATAATATTTTATTTTATAATAAAACTTTTTATTCTTTTTAACTTCTTTTACTTGGATTTTCCAAAACTTTATTTTTCCTTACTTTATTAAACTTTAATATTTTAACTAACTTTTTAAATATGCCATTTTTGCATATACCTTATTTGATTTTTATTTCAGGCCTTTCTTTGTGGGACCTAAAAACATTTTCCTTTTTATTATTTTTTTTTTCATTTCGAGCAAATTTGAATTTTTCCCTTAACTTTTATCTTTGCTTACTTAAGAACTAATTTATATTGTGAATTTGGAATATTACAGCCCACACTTGCGTGTTTAGTGCAATATGTTTTCCTAAACAAAACCCAAAGACACAATATTCCCGGATTCTGTTATCCCCTAGGAAATCAAATTGAAAAAGATTAAGTTAGTTTTATCAGGTTCATTATTTCTAAAAAAAATTTCCGTAGGCCTACCAACAACATTGTTTCCTTTTATTGAAGATTCTTTAGTGTCTACCTATTATTGAAATTTTCTTAAAAAATTTACTACCTACAGTAAGTGTGTATAAATACACGTTTACGGAATTCACAGAATAACCTCAAAAATAAAGGACGTAAAACAAAAGTGATGAAAATAAACTATATTCTGTAAAATAGCATAGGCCTGCAGTTTGGTAACATTTTTGCCATCATAAGAAAGATAAATTATTTAATAAAATACGTCAGTGTAACTACTGTATGTTTTGAACAGTTTTGTAACTTGTAACAGTGACACTAAAACATTCAAAAATACTCAAATACATTTACATATATATATATATATTGAAAAAAATCAAATTTTAATAAATCCATAATACCATGAATAAAAACATTTATTGTTTTAAAGAATATTCCGCTATAATTTAATGCCAAAAAACAAATATTTATTTAAATAATTAGGTGTATGTAGCCTTAACTAAATCATTTTATGTTGGTTTGTCACCGTTCAAAAACAGCTCTGTTCTCACAAAATTCCTTGGCCTTTTCTTTTTACAAAATTAATAGCATTTTACACTGATTGATAGCGTGACAAGCTAGACAATTGGTTGTTATCGATTAAATATTTTCATGAAATTTATTAATACAATCATTAATCGTAATTGAAAAATGGAGTTGTAGAATACCTCAGAAATATTTTATGATTTTAAATTTCATGTAGATTTATAGTAACTCCATGGAACCCGCGGCCAGTGAGTATGGGATTGAACGAGTGCGTTGGTGTGAGTTTACAATTAAGGAAAATTGATTTGAGTATATTTAATCAATAATATACAACTCGGATTTAATTGTGGGAATGGTTTGATTTTAAATGGGTGTATAATATTATATTGCAGAATGTTTCTAATAATAATAAGATATACCTAGTTTATAACTTCAATTATTTTTATGTAATATTTCTTTTAATTTAGGAAGTTTTTTTTTGTTTTGTTTGTTTTCTATATTAAAAATTTAATTTTTTGAAGTTTTAATCAATTAAAAAAATGATTTTTTTAAATACTTGTTATACAAAACATATTGATATGTAGGCCTACGTAGATTATATATCGGTTTAAAATGTATGGAACCTCTACATAAGATATTGACCTTTCGTTTAGACACAAACATCTAAAATGTTCAATTACAGAATATAAGAAACTGACATAAAGCATTCTAGTTTATGCTAAATTTTCATGAAACAAAACTATTATCTCGATCGTTAAAAAAATCATAAACCGATTTCAAATTATACAAATTACTGGATTTTGTCAGGTTTTGGTTTTAAGATATTTAAGAACGGGTTACTTGTAGGTATAAGATTTACTCCACTTGTATTAAATCTAACTAACATTATTTTTTTACAAAATATTATTTATTAAAAGGATCGATTTCATAACGAATTTATATTTTATCACTTTTGTACAAACTACTATGCGATGTTCTCTGATTTAGTTTGACATAACAGCTATGGATGAGATTTTAATTTTACAAAATGTACAACAAGTTGTGAAACGACTACAATGAAATCTAGAAATAAATCATTTCAAAGAAAGTGATTTTAAAGATTTTTCAATAACCGTTTACACTAATTGAGTCTAACGAAAACATTATTTCAGAGGGGTATTTAAATTTTCATCAGTAAAAACCTATAAATTAAAAATAATGTAATAATTATTGTATGCATGTATAAAAAGTTGTGATATTAATTGAACATGTATTGATAAACAAATACCTAATAGTTCGATATTGTCACCAGATACCTAAACAAAGCTACTACATAACTAAAATTCCGTGGAAGCAATACCACATAGCATCAACCATATAATGCTGTTAAAGCTCATCATATTTCGTTCATGGAAATGAATAATATTGTGTATTTTATAAATATAAAAAATGGGCAATACCTAACCTATCAAATTGATTTTAATTATAATTTGTTTATAAACATTGGTAGTTTCGTTATTCGTTATTATAACGTCATTGAATCTGCTGCGATCATGCGTAGGCAATATTACGATGAGCGTTATTTATCACGCACAACTCGGCTCTAGTTACTTTAGTATCGTGGCTACTAAACAAAAGTTTCATAGTTGATTTGCTATGGAAATGCGAAATTTAATTCAGTTGTTACAGTAAAAAGGAACTATCTTCGTACTTATGGAAAAGACCAATCTTCAGACAAAACCGAAAACCGTTATTTAGTGATGTAAGTTAAGTGTAACTGGAGATTAGGGCATCCATAAATCCTATGCCTAACACGCACATAGGACAAAAATGTGGATCTTTTGAGACATGATTGCTAGTAAAACTCAAAATAGTATAATATCATTCAACTCATTTTGGAACTTCGCATTCCTAATTCAGCAGTTCCGAATAATTAATTATCGATTAAGAGTACATGCTAACAATGTCCGCTTTAAAAAAATGTCAAGTTACCATATCGTTCCTATCCAGTAGACGATGATAAAATATACCTTGACTAAACTTTTTTTAGTAATGAAAGTAACTGTCCACATAAATAGATGTGTTAGCCGTAAAATCTGTAGCATCTGGTTTAACAACCAATGTCCGATGAGTATATTCGTGATTCTCCTAAGATAAACGTGTGGGAATTATGTGATTAATCGGACCATGTGTTGATTGTTGGAATGATATTCCTCTCTTTTCTTTTGTATGTGCGATGGTCTAAATCCCAAAACGGGTGGAACGATTTTAATCAAACTTTTTATGTGAGCATATTTTAACTATATCATTCGATTGTGTCCATTTTGCTTCAACTATAGATTTAAAACATAACATCATTTCCAATAATATTTTACACATTCATGTTCTAAACAAGAAGTTCTCGGAAACAAAAGTGAACTTAAAATCATTGATCGTAAATGTGAGATGGATGCATTGTTGAGATATGACAAAAAGCTTGCCTATTTATTACATCTTTTCATAAAATAAAATTAGGTTGATTCAATTACATATCATTAGTTTATTAATATATCAAAAATAACGGACCGACAGGACGAGTATAAACGACTTGTTCATCTCGGCAAATACTATAGGTTGTTGGGTCTGCCAAGATGTCAAGTGATTAATGCCACGATAAAACTTATATATATATATAAGGTGAATTTAGGGCCTTGGACTCAGATCAAAAAACGGATATAATTGAATACAGTTAAATTGTATTTCTAAATTAAAATTAATGATTGGAAAATTTGAGAAAACCAAAACAACTGTGGAAAATTTGAGAATTTTCATTGTTCAACTGTGGTTCAATCAAAAGAATAATTTAATAAATGGTACAAAGAAACTGCACATAGGCTCTCACACATCCATCATCAAAACAATATATAAAAAAAATAAAATTATTCGGCACCAAAAATAATATTTTGGTACTTGTCATAAACATATATTTAGATTTAAATTAGACGTTTATCTTTGCTTTACTTATACCATAAAAAAATTAGCACTGTAATAGAATTAAAATATAATCGATATTTTAATCACTCTTATCCAAAGTGACTTTTTTCTGAAACATATTATGTTATTACTTGTGATATTGAACAAGAGGTTTTGTTATTAAACTTTGTATATCATACAAATTTCATCGATATAAGTAGAGCCGATATTGAATAATTACCTGTTTTCTAAACAGAACATGTACAATATTTTGGTTTTTTTAACGTTAATTTATGAACCGCCTTTTAAGGACAGCTGCAGACCAATGTGATTTTTGTGTGTGTGTTTGTGTGTGTGGGTAGATAGAGCCTAGACTTGAGGAAAGTTTTAATAAAATCTTAAGAACCTATATGAAAATGTAGTAGCCTAATCTTTATCATACTAACTATAGTAAAATTGTAATTATACCCCAAGATATGGCTAAATTATGCCCACATACTTATTTGACTAATATTGGTCTAACGTTTCTGACTGTAGAGCAGTCACAATACCAAATGCTTGACAAATATCATTAAAAAAACTACCTTTTTTAAAAGAGGGACTCAGAAAATATATCCCGAAAACACCGACATCGAATTTTTAAAAGCTATGACATAACATTTTCTACTCGTATATTACATATATGTGAGAAAAAGAACAAGAATTATGATAATGGAAAGGAAAATAAGAGAGAGTCAAATATCTAAGACATAAACTATGATTTCCTTCTCCTTTTCTAACCTATCATTATATAGCCTTTATTGGTTTTAACAAATCAATCAAAAATTTCAGTTTTTAGTAGTATATCTGCTCACATTGTGACAAAAATTGAATAATAAATTGTTAGATCGATGTTGAATATAGTTTACGTTTATGTCTACAATGAACAAAAATGAAAAAGACATTAAACATTTAAGGTCATAATTTTCACAACTAAAACACCGTTTTACCAACAAGACGGAACAAATAGTAATATTAGTATTATAGTTTGGTTTTTTTACTGAAAACTGTGAACTATGAAAAATTCAACATAAATTAATTTACTACATTACAAAACTGTAGCCTATATTTACTACTACAGGCATACTAAACTGTATTTAAGACTATAACCATAAGTCTTGGTTATTGTCGCATTTGGTAACGTTTTATACTTTACAAATGAAGTACTGTATTAAATTTTCCCCTTGCTAACTGACACCGTAAAAGTAAAAAACCATAAAACCCAAGTCTTTCATCATAACCCATTAAATATTTTTATGTAGTCATTTCAAATACAGCATTTCATCCATAATAGTGACTTGTATCATTCACCATACATTTTAATTAAATAGTAGTCAACATAATTACAAGCATTATTTTGTTTAGACAGACACAAAGTGCACTGCTAAACCGTAACCTATAACATGGCATTTGATTTCCTAGAAAAAACTTAACCAACAAGACATAAAAATCGAAGTAATTCTCCTTTGGGAATAGTGGGAATCCTGCCCTGAAAACATCACCAATCATTTCTTCGTGGTAATCTTGAGTAGACTTCGATTGACAGATTAAATCCCCGTTTTCCACGAATCCATCTTCACTACCGATGTGTGACACTACGAGTCGTTTCCTTGTAGGTGTTTTAAAGCCTGTAGAAAGACTGTTTAGAAATGCATCTCTTCTACTATTTACTTCGGTACCCAAACAAATGTTCTTCCGTAAATGTCCCTCATTAACCGAGGTCTCGTTTTGATAATAAATCAACCTTCTTTCTTGACGATATTTTTTAATCTTTCATAAGTAATCCCGTTGCCACAATATGATATCTTTACTGCCTATGAGGAAAACATTTCTTCCTCTAGTGGAAAAGTTAAATCCCAGTCACTTCAGTATTTTGAACAGTGTGGTCCTTTTGAAGTTCGGTAACTGGGCATCTTCGTTTATGGCGTCCAAATCTTTGTTCAAGGTCAGTGGAATATTTATGAAAAAAAAAATCATGCACTCTTCTTCTGATTGCACACCTTGTCATGTCGTCGATTTTCGATAAAGCAACTGGTCTCTGTTTTTTGTTTAGAGGGGATTTGAGTCCTAACTGTTGATTGAGTTTGTAAGCGGAAATTATTACGTAAACACTACTTGCCACCTTCTGGATAGCACTGTCTTTTAAAATTCCTGGATTTTACTCCAATACTGTTTTGTAAACGTTTATAAAGAACTGTTTTTTAGCACTATGTATTGTTTGTACAATTTTTTTTCTCACTGGAGATAAAACATCTATCCTTATGCCAAATTACAATTGTCCAGTACTTCTAAAAATGAATACTAATATCACTACACTATGTAAAAAAAATAAAATAGAAATCTACACTTAATAATAAACGTAATTTTAAGCGATTTACTACACTGCGTTTAAATATTACAGTACTACAGCTGACATACCACTGAGCCACTGAACGCATAAGGGTCGGACGGGGGACGTGTGAAGAGAAAGTTGTTTCGATGAAACGAGTGTGAAACATCCCCCGAATCACACGTCGTACACGTTACAATCTCTACCCTCATTGACCCCAACCCGTCGCGCGCGCCATCGTGAGGGGCGCTTTACTTCAGACTCTCGATGAACAGACTATAACAACGATGTCTGCAAGACGACTGGATCTTGGACAGAAGTCAGCGCCGACTCTTTCCCCTACAATGCCTCTGTCTCCACTCGGCTTCGAACTAAAAATTTGTACCTTCCCTCCACGGGCTGCTCACAGACCAGATGAAATCTGTCCATTTATAACTGATATACAATCAATTATTGTACTCATATATTTCGGTTGCAATATATATATATATATATATATATATATATATATATATATATATATATATATATTGTTCTTAAGTGTTGGGTTCAACTGATGTTCACTTTTCAAGGCCTCGAGAAACTGAAACAGTGATTTTTAATATACGGTCTGTACGTCAATATCGTTGTCGCTTGAACGTATAACGAAAGATGGCTCAAGATTTAAGTAATTAATTGAAATTTTGTACAGGGAACTATCGTTTCCTCATTCATAACTATTTTTCAATTCAGCAATATATAATTATAAAGTTAAAGTTATGGCATTTATAACAGTTTGTAATTCATGTTTTGTGTTTCTTGAACTCACCTCACATTTAATAAAGATTAAAATTTGATTACTGTATGTCATATTATTTAAAAAAAAATGACAAATAGCAAAGTTAGTATCAATAGTGTAATTTAGAACCATGATCAGAAAAGAAAATGCAATATTCAAATAGTTACATGATCAGTAACAGCTGAGTCACAGAGAATAGCTTAGCAAATTAAGGCTCTTTAACACCTTTAAAACCAGCCAGGGGCGACACGAGCGAAGCAAAGGTCGTTTCGTCAATACGTACACATTGACAATACGTACACATTGAGGGCCGGTAAGAACTAGTTGTCGTTAAGAAGGTAGTAATATATACATTCATTAAGTTCAGAAAACCGGTGTAACAGTTGTTTTAAACCAACGTACTTTATTTGGTAAGACCGCTAGATCTATCAATACATTTTATAATTTACAAGGCCCAAGAATTCAACTTTAGGACCTTGTAATCATTTAATATAAGATGATTTGCTTCTATTATGTTGTATGATGAGGGTAGAAAAGTACCATGATGGTACCTATAACCGTTTCATTTTTTAAGTAATACGGTTTTTATATGGCATTGCGAACAACACGATAAGGTATTTATTTATACAGAATATATGCAGAAAAATGCAAAACGTAAATTTTTCTGGAAAGATATTACAACTATCCCAAAATGGTGAAAAAACGAATTTTTTTAATGGTGAAAAAAGTCAGTAGTTATGCATTTTTTTTAAAGTTAACGTACATTTACAAAAAACTTTTTTAAAAATAGGTACACATATTAACATTTAACAAACTCATATTAAAATTGTAACGTATAAAATAATTACCAATAACATCAATTTAACATACTAAATGAATATCTTCACGGCTTAGTTATAGTGAGTACGGCGAGTAACGATGGTCAGTATTCTATTTTTCATGTTGTAGTCTTGAATTAGACAAGACTTTTTTATGTTTCCTATATCGTCCAATTCTCTTTTATTTCCTACTCTAACGATATTAGAGTATTCGAAGGGGTAAAACGGTCTTTATTATACGTTCTTTCCTTCCTTAGAATATAAAGCGAATATCAGTGTAAGACTTTTCGACTTTAAGCAACGAAAATAAAATACATAAGGCATGGTATGGTTTTAAGCTCAGGAATGAAAGCCTCCAGTGGTCCGATCAAACAACCGATAACTTAAAGAACAGCATCCCTTATCACGTGCTCAGTTTCCACACAATCTCTGACCGTGAAGCAACAAAATATAACTCTTCGACCAACATCAAATCCTCTTATTACCGTTTCAGACTATTTCTCTTAGATGTAAATTTAATGTTATAATAAACAAACAGTTTTTGAATTGATTAAAAAAGGAAGCAAGTTACACCAATATGATAGAATAAGAAGACATTATCAGGTGAGGGAGACTGCAATATATTATAATTACTCTATTATACAGTACCTTAAAACAACTTTTTTGTTTAACTCAACTACAAAAGTTTCTATAAGTTTCCATACATCAGCAGAACATACGCCACGTGACATCAGCAGAACTTGAACACAGTTGTATTGGTAGGTACTTCAATTTAGTTTGACTTTTTTTTTTAAAGTCATAGTTGAAATCAAAATTTCATCAAGGATTATTTCCCCTCATGTTGTTATTATGTAAGTGGAGAATATAGATCGTCATGCGCTATAGTTGATATTTAACTGTAACAAACTATCCTTCATAATCTCATGCAGCATAAATAGAAGTAAATGTTTCTTTCTTTCCAAATCTCGTGGTTATTATTGAATTTGCGTCTTCAGAATTAGTTATAATTGCCACAAAATAATAGAGCTTAAATAGAACTTAGTTCCTCTACTGTGATAATCCATCACCATTTTTACATATGCATACGTATATAACATTTTTTGTGTTAGTAAGAATTTGAACAATTTATGAAAACTCCAAAACTTCTATTCACCTTGGTTCTTCTAAATGTAAAAAGGTTTAAGGTTGTTAATTGTGGTTATATTAATTCTCTCTCTCTTTTTTGGTCGACTAGCGAACTGTATGAGGATATTGGACGGATCAAATACATTCCTGACTGATCTTTCTTAGATTTCATGTTGTTTAAGGTACAGTTATTCGAGGGTGGGTAATTGTTTTAGCCGACTCTTAAATTATTAATCATTCCTTTAATCACTGAAGGGTTTAGATGTTTGCGAGTCGGCTATCATTGTATTGTTTGTTAAATAAATTCAGAGTTATGTTTGGTTACATTTTCAAGTGGACGTCTTCTCCCTCAGCACATTAATTTCGATATAATTTTATTTAAATATTATTCGTTACAACTTCAAAACATTAAAATTTTCCAAATATTCTCTTAGAGAAACACATGTATTATATAAACATGTGAGTTAGGTATCGATCTCTCGAACACTTAAAGGGTAATTTTATTGCCTTCCATTTGTTGTTCATAGGATTTCGATGGGATGATATAACTAATATAGTATCTACTTGGAGTTCAATAATAATTTGCCTATTATCCGACATAGAAGGCTCGTCTGATAAATAATATTTACTTATGGCATTGGATATAACATTAATTCAAAGTATTATATCCAAAACTACACTTTTAGTCTTAGTAACAAAGGAAGGTGTAATTCCTTCAATGAATATATAAAGATTAGATGCTACATTATAAAAAAAAAGTAAAGACTCACCTATGTTGTTTGTATCACTGCTTCCCCACAATGTGTAATGTGCACAAGCATCTTCTCTCATCAAGATTTCAACGTCCCCACCTAGCTGTTCTTCGACCGTCTTGAAGTTGGCGGGTGGTGAATTATCAGGTAAATCCATTGGAAAGTAAGCGGAAGTTAAAATCAGTTTGGTCAGTTTACCACTGATATATTTCTGGAAAGTAAACAAGATAACACAAGTATCTGAAAATTGTTTCTAGCTACTATACAGATTCTACGATTATTCCAGGATTATACAGAATTGATCATATAACAACTTACTTCCAATGATGTATATCTCTGAATTTTTGCCACAAGTTACCTAAAGTTTTTGTATTAGGCCGACATCAACTTGTTCTTGTTCAAATAGTCACAGTAAGGCAGCAGTTGCCGGCTAAATTTGATGAAGGTTTGGTTTAACTACCTTCGTCCACTACCCTCTACTGCAAGGATATTTTGACACTCCCTGAATGCTTATGCCCTTCTTTAGACGTTGAAGAGTAGATTGCAAAGGGGTGTTCTCGTGTCCTATATCCTATTTGTGTTTTCTTTTTTAAACTTCTCAAGGTAAAACCTTTAATGGTTTTGTTGTGTGCCCATAAGTCCCACCTCACCCCTTTTAGGAGGGAAACAGCACTTATTTAATGAAAAAAATACAAACAGAAACTATCATAAAAAAAGAGAAGGATTGTTAAACGAAAATCCAATTACTGAGTATGACATGGGGGTTGAGAATCAAGGAAAATCGTTGTTGATAATGCACTGTTTACTTTAATTTAAAAAAAGACAACAGACGATTAATATCACATAATTTAAAACAAAACTTATCAGACATGCCTGTACATAAAACAAAACTAAAATGATACTTATTACACAAAACACACATAGTTCATGTTATACATATATTTGCAAAGATTTTACCAGAACATAATAGTAAAAAAAAAAAAAAACTGGCGACTGGTCCATTTATCAGAAGTATACCAAGAAACTATCAGTAGCAAAACAAAGAGAAAACAAATCTTATTATTATTATTGCATTAAAACAAATTAAAACATATCTGCCTTTTCTCTACTTTAAATTAAAAATAATAATAATAATAATAATAAATTTTGACAGTTGGCACATTTACCAAATAAAGTAAACAACATAACATAACCAAAAGCCCCAAAAAGTAAAGTCACATCTGACTTTTACAAACTCTAAATAAAAACGTTTTAATCCCTAAATCTGATATACAAAAGAAAACCAACTTCTTTATATTAAAATCGTCAATAATAAAAAAAGACAGAAAACACACTTCAACTTGCTTCGAGTCAATGACCCCACTATTCTTCAGTTCTAACACAAACAACTGTCTGCTTCCTTAATTAGTTAAAAGAAATGGAAATTGTCACCTGGTTCAAGTATTCACTGGTTACCATACCAATACAAAGATTTAAAGCCAAATATGGGTGAGATTGCAAAATCCTCCCCCCTTAGCTTAACTGCTGTAGCGTTAAAAGCTAGAAAGGTGAACGGCTCCTGGCTTGTCACAACTGCGACCATATTGTAATGATCCATTGGTGTAAGTCTGGTACAGCTCAGATGTGTACCAAAACTCCTGCATAGTTGAAACCTACTTTACAGCCGAAACGTTGAACCCCATTTTGCATGAGGTGGCAACATCTTGTAACAATCTTCTTAGAAAGAACGTAAACCGTACGTTAAAATAATACCACTATAGTCAAACTTTATTTAAACAATTTAATTAACTTAAACATTTTAATCAAATATCT
Source organism: Aphrophora alni (assembly GCA_963513935.1). Classification (NCBI taxonomy): domain Eukaryota; kingdom Metazoa; phylum Arthropoda; class Insecta; order Hemiptera; family Aphrophoridae; genus Aphrophora; species Aphrophora alni. Next base: position 78,822,078 of record OY740770.1, on the reverse strand, counting down.
AAACCCCTTTACTCAGACTTCTCCCTCCTCTGCCAACTCTACTCATTGTGCCACAAGATAACGTCTGGTTCGCTACACCCATTCCTTATCTAATCTCAACCGGAATAAGACAAAACTTTCGGCTTATAACCAGAGCTGCTAGTTTGTTTGGTAGCCAGCAGAAAGCGCCGCCCCCTTCTAATTTTCTTAAATTACTTACGCTGTGTCGGTCTTGCCAAGAGCCTAAGGTCAAGACCGGCACAGTTGAAGCCACACTAGTCCCACGAATTACAATAGACAAAACATACACCCGTACAGATCCCCGCATGTATAAGTAAGATTAAGTTTAAACTAAAGGTGCATGGTATCCAAAGATCGCATAGTATCAGACTCCCGTCTAACCTCACTTCCATTGGTATATGCTGTTAAACCTGGGTTTGGGGAATAGTCAAATTGTGAAAATAGTTGGAGTCAAAAATATATGACTATCGACATTTGGCCAGAGAATATTGGGACAGAAGCAGAAAAGAGGTAGGAAAGTAAAAAAAAAGAAGAAAAATTGAAACACCAGCTAACTATGCTAATTGTTTCTGGTGGGAAGAAGAAATTGGAATACAGAAGGGTAAATTGTCCAATTATACCGATGGACATTCCGTCGCCAGAGCCTCGTCAGCAATACACAGTGCAACCAGTAACATGTTATTTATCGTGATGGTGACGGTAACACTTGTATGGGAGAGTCTATAGGATACGCATCCACATACCTTGAACCCCACACACCCAATACATTTTGGTTACCATAAAACACTGATATAAATGAAATTCCTTGTTTACAGTGTCAAAGTTATTTTTACAAAAAGAAAGAGTAACCAAAAACCAAATTACAGAAGTGGACTAAATATTGAAGTTCTAGTGCAAAACATAAACTGTATCCTAGATAGACACTCGTTAGTGAGTGTGGACTTATCAATCCCGAGAGACCATAGTTGCAACTACTCTTATTCATGTAGACTGATAACATAAATTGTATCCTAGATACACACACGTTAGTGAATGTGGACTTAGGAATCCCGAGAGACCATAGTTGCAACTACTCTTATTCATGTAGACTGGTAACATAAACTGTATCCTAGATAGACACTCGTTAGTGAGTGTGGGCTTAGCAATCCCGAGAGACCATAGTTGCAACTACTCTTATTCATGTAGACTGGTAACATAAACTGTATCCTAGATAGACACTCGTTAGTGAGTGTGGACTTAGCAATCCCGAGAGACCATAGTTGCAACTACTCTTATTCATGTATACATGTATTCAAAAATTCACATCGATTTTTTAAACTTAGATACTATATTTTTAAATACCATTAAATATTTCTCATTTAATGTTATCGTGTATTTCCACTATTTTTATAATGTAAGTTTTCAAATTTGGGATCATCTTAAATTGTTCACCGTATATGGAGATAAAACGAACGGTTTATTTTTCATAATTGGCTACTTAACTAAAAAAATATGACCTTTATCACCTAATAGAAATAAAGAAAAAAATATAATGTAGACCCCTATTTCTCTAACAGCGTCAGAATTAGAAGAAAACAAAAGAGAGCTGATAGGAAAGATGAAAGAGTGGGTTCTAACCAAAGAATACAATACATGTAGAAATGTGTAGACCTAGATTGCGTCCCTCGGAATTCCGAGCCTGTACTCACCAAGTTGAGTCTCTGCGGTAATGAGCATTATAAACCCTTTGCGGGTGAGTCAAGTTACTATTAACCAATTAGGCAGCGTAATTCCTTAAAAGTAGTTATAGTTAACTTAAGACGTTGATAATTGTGGTTAATTATTCTTTCAAATTAATTATATTAACATACTAAAATAACTCTATTTATAATTCATTTTATCACATTTCTTTGGAAATCTGCAATTTATTCTATTTACGAAGATAGTCCTATTTAACTTGACACAAATGTTCCTCACTTCAATCAAGTGTGAGCAAACACTTCGATCGCAAAACTCAAATATTAACTCCAACTGTGCAAATGGTGAGAAGTTTCTAATTGAGAAGTTGGAACCCTCGACTGTACAGACATATTAAACCTTTATAACACAAGAGATTACACGAGAATTTGGCAAATTTTAATATCCATTGATTATATAATTATATATTTAATAATTATTTCCCAAAATTATAATTGTTTATCCTAACTTCACTTGTATACTAGAACAGTTTCAAGATTTACCGAGTCACTATCAATACTATATATATAAGGCCTACCAGTCTGCACATATAATATACTTTAAAAAATAAAATATTAAATTACGTTAAGGTCCATCTTATGACTTCATTTTGGTTAGTTCTTTCTAGTTTCGAGGTCGTAACCCCATCATCAGATAATATCTTCGTTCACTTTGAAGAACTCGTCATATATTAAAAACACATTCAACACAAAAACATACACTGACACAAAAACACATCAATATGAGCTCGTCTGGCACTGTTGTGTGCTCTGTCATATCTATTGCCGGTTAAAGTTATTAATCTTGCTGATAATGACTTATGTTAATTTTTCGGTAGACGTTTTAAGGCTGTATCGTATAAATGAAGTGATTGGAAGGATATTTTATCATTCGAGATTTTATTTGGATCATTTTTGAACGCTCTATAAATCTCAAATTCTTCCTTCGCGTTCAATAATCTACCTTTAGTGCAAAAGTGTATTGCCTCTACACTGGATTAGAAATTGCTTGGCCTATGGATGGTTGTTTTCAGTAAGGCGTTACAAAATAAAATGTCCAGAATGTAACAAATATTATTTAGGACAAACCGGGAGACATTACATAGACCGTTATAAAGAACATCTCCCCTGTAATAAGACCAACATTGCTAAGTCAAATTACGCACGTCGCCTTACTGAAAACCACCTATCTTAGTGGGTTTGGGTTTTTTGTACCTAACCTTTCCGATTTTATATTGTAGTGCGTCGGAACGTGGTTTACATCTCTATGTAAGGAAGAGAGTTCAAAGTGGATCATCCTGATTTCCTCCACAGTTAATATCCATAGAATCAGAATAGAATTGCATTCAGAATCTAAATATATATTTGTTTGAAACATCCACGTCCTGTAAGAGCATGCATACGCTAGATTTTCATCTAAATATGTCCTTTATCTAACCATCTTTCCAAATTCTGATCCAGCTTGTGATTCTACCTTCGTCATATATCGTTTTATCACCAATTTTTCCACTTTTATCCAAGATTTTTAGCCTTACCGTTTTAAATCTGTCTTTTATCAAATCCTTTATGGTGGTTTTAATAGCATTCCTCTTGCTAGGCTGGAAAGTTTTCACCCAAGTATGAATTAATAATTACTCGCCGTTCGCCTTTAACAAATCGATACGCGGGATTCCAGCCAAAATCATTCCTTTGCTCTCCTACCTGTCTAGTGTGAGGACTGCGGGCCTTTAAACTCTTGATAACGTCTTAAATATGTTCTCCTTTTCCACTGCTGTAACCCGGACTGGTGCTACGTATTGAAACTTTGAATAACTCGAGATTAGTTGAACTTTAATTTTACCTCCTTCGGTCCCCATATGTTTAGTATCAGTGTGAAGATGCTTCCCTAACTGGTATTCTTCTACACGAGGAAACATATAAAACGTGTCTTCTAATTAAATGCTCATTTAAGTGATATTCCTCTTCCAGCACATGTGTTTTCATCTATTTATTTACCAGGTAGACAATGACTGTTGTATTTGTAATGAGCACAGCTTCCGTTGTGTCTATATTTAAGTGAATTTAATTCTGTTGATTAACGTATTCAGTTTTAAAAACAAAGTAGAGTTAGTGAACTATACTTAAAACTTTTTTTGAATAGGTGTATAACTGAGTGAATGCGTGAGTAATACATTTCATTGTATTATATTATTGTATGGGCTACATTATTTTACAAGATATTTTTATTCAATGTAAATATATATTTCTACAAAATATTGGTTATAATATTCAATATACATTGATTTATAGCAATTATTTATATATTATTTAGGGGAATTATTTTATTACAATAGTTATTTACAATAGTGTTAGGGGATGTTATTTGCAATAGGTGTTTTAGTTGTAGTGTAATAATTATTTTATATTAAATGTTAGTTAGTTTTCCAAATTATGTTTTAGTTTTATTTATTTGTGTTATTTCTTTTATCGTTTATTGTTTAGTGGTAAATTTATTTGTAATTATGTTACGCATAACAAATATAGTTTTGTATGTTTGTATGTGGGTTAGGTAGAAGAGAGGACTGTTGAATCCTAATTTCGCCGTTAAAATAAAATCAAATTAATTCATTCATTTTCAGACATCCGCTGTCTAGGAAACATTTAATTCTAGAAATCTTGCCATTGAGTCACATTTACAGAACCTGTATATTATCGCAACAGCAATCAATATTCGTGTCATCTGCAAAATCAATATATTTTAAAAACTAATTAATAATAAACATTCTATTTGTAAATAAGACATATTTAACACCGTAACTCTACTGTAGGAAAAGTTTCCAAAAGAAAGGAATATAATTTTAGTTTCTTATTAATATAGCCTTTTGTGTTTAAATGTGGCTATTGTAAGAGCTTTGGCGTGTGGTGGGTTTGTGCTAGTGGTAAAAGCTTAATGCCCGTAAACAGTTATTTATTTCTCACAAAAGCTTAGACAAAGCATCAATAAATTTTATTAATTTGTTTTTTACATTTTTATGATATTTATGTTATGTCTCGGATTTAAATATTACTATTGTGTAGTGTAACACATTAAGTGCTAAGTTTTGTTTTATGTTTTTTAAACAACAATAAAAAAAAGGAATAAAATAACACGTTAAAGATACCCTATGTCAAGAATCCTCTACAACTTCGGAGTTAGAAGGGTTGGTCAAATGAGACCTGTCATAAAAGAAAAAAGAGCTGTATCAATTCCAAGACTACATAAAATAACATATAGATCCAATTAGAAAACATTCGGTATTACCAAGCCCATACTAACTATAAATAAGTGAGCCTCCGAGGGTTACTAAGCTTTGTGACTCTCCGTCATAAAGTTTACCAATTTTTACAATTCTCGCAAATACTTAATATTGAGAAAGGTATGTGGTGGATGAAACAATCCGTGTTCTCGATAACATCAGTTTTGATGCCCTCTGAGCTTCACAATATTTGTTTGTTTTTTTTAAGATGTCTGTCTGTCTAACGTGTGTGAAGTTTCTACGAAACAAAGTAAATGACAAACTTCGATTAAATTTGCCATGTATGTATACGTTGACTATAATAATTTTTTTTTACATAAATCTCGAAAATTTACAATTTGGCTTAAGAATAATTTCAATATTCCAATTTTTTTCAAAATTTATAAAAATATTGATCTAATTTAGGTGTATCCCTAAAATTAATTTCAGTTGTTTTGTATTTACCTGGAATTCTAGTTAAATGTGGAAATTAAAAATAAATAAAAAAATGCTAGTAATAAAATATTCTTCTTCAGAAATAATTATCGCAACACTAAATTGAACATAAAACGCAGTCATTAAAATTTCTATTTTAATGACATAATATTTACGCTTTTTACAAGACTATTTCACTATGAATACATAAATGTATTTTTAAACATATATGTTTCAAATGTCGTAAAATGTGTATAAAGGGAAATCAATTTACCACTACGAGCAATATATTTATATTTTTCACATATATATTGATTAGAAGTGTCATCTCAGCAGTTCACTTCTAATGAGATTGGATGTTGCAAACCCGAGACTATAGCTATATCTATACCTTTCCTCATCGCGTATGGGTTTAAATTCAACTCTTCCATCTCTTCTATCAGGTCTCTTTTGAGCAACTATAATTCTCGACAAATTTGACGCTATTAGAGTATTTATAGACCAAGGTCCATTTTTGTGCTATTTTATTATTACTAATTACAGTATACGAAATATACGGAAGTTTGGTGATTGCAAAAAATCGACCACCATTTTCGACGAATGTTCACGTATGATGGGCCAGAACAGAAGACACCGAAATTACAATTTCAACATACCCTTCGTTTGACATTGTAGTTGTCTGTACCTGTACACTATATCGGCCACAAAATTTAGGATAAGAGCATGAAATTGGGTTAGGTCATGGTATATAGAAACTTATTGAAATAAAAAAATAATGAATTAAAATTCCCAAATTTTTGTTCTAATATTATGTGTTAATACATTTTTAACACTAAATTATGTAGAGAAATGAAATTCTGTAAGTAATGGAACCAAACCGACTTATCTACGATAACAATAGCAAAGTTACGTTCATATATTTAATTTAGAACTCTGAACTCTGAATCAAATTCCATGTAATTATGAAATCTGGAGGGACGAGTCGCGTATACGAGTGGAGCGAGAGGAGGTTTCTTCATTTGTACACAACATTGAGGCTCACCAGCTTAATAAGACACTGATAATAGCGATAAGACTAGGCTCTTACAATTTGGATGATTTGGCAGTTGGGTGACAGAAACTTTTGTACAATGTTTCTACACTTTTTATTTTTTAATTGGTACAACTCAATAAAAACAAGGAAATAGTCAGATAAAACAAATATTTTTCGCTTACTTGTTTAATGTTTGTATTCCTACTAAAGATATAACCGTCATTATTAATTTAATATTACATTCGCCCTGTTTGTTTATTTAATTAAGAGCATGTATTGTTGTAAAAAGGTAATTAATGAATGTACCTAACTCTTTAAACAATGAAGGGATGCACCCCTAGGCAAATACAAATTGTCAGAAATGTAACAAATTACACGATAAGTATTTTCCTTTGACTTTCAATGCAAATCAACAAGATATGCAGTTTATAAACTGGCAATGAATCTATTTTTAATTTATTAAAAAATTAAATTAGTGTCCGCCATTTTCGAATATATGTAGTTGTTAGAAATTGTAATGAAAAAAAAAATTATTATCAGTTTATAAAATATGTTATTAACAATAAATATCACTTAATACCAAACTTAAATCTTAAATATTAGTTGTTTTTAATATTAGTTTTGCTGTTTATTGGGTTTTAGTTTTGCACTGAAATCTGCTCATTGTAAGAGACCGATTTATTAATATTTGATAATTTAAAAGTTCAGTTTACCAGATACGACTCTCTTGGAGGTGTAGTTTTATTAGGATAACCCACGTATATGTTTATATATAAAGTTATAACAATATACAAAAGCAGTATAACAGTATGGTACCCTCAGGGCTTTCTTTACTGGATATTATATGTTAATTCCAAAGGAAACAAGCTGTATGTTTAACATTTAATAGGTCTTTCTTTATTTATTAATATCTTAAGTGTAAGTTATTAAATTTATTTAAACTAAAATATATTTTTTACATGGATATTGTTTTAGTTGTATCATAAACACGTCTTCAGGTGAAATAGTATTTATTAATATCCATTTCATGACTGTAGTCAACGTTAAATTTTATTTTATTTAATAAAGTTATATAATATTTATTTTTTCATTCAGTATTCTCGAACAGTAAATGTTTTTTTTAATCAACTTCGAATACGAATTTGAAACAATAATCTCCAAATTTCACTAAAGTATGAACTAAATCAGTAGAACCCATTTTGATAAATTAAGTATAAAATAGCAAAACAATGTTTATAAAATAGCAAAACAATTTTGAAAACAACTCTATAAAAACTATTAACATTTTGGCGCTACAGTAAACAATTACCCGTGTAAAAATTTTGTTTTTTATTCTACGTTACAAGGGACTTACGCTTGCTAAATTTATTTTAAAAAACAAGAAAACACCACTCAATATCCAATTAGTGTTCTAAATGTAGCAAGGTTCTCTCGGGATTCCCATGCCCATATGCACTAAAAAAGCCCTTGAGGTTTATGTAACATATTTTGCTATAACATTGAGGGTTGAATAACTTATAATGTTAAACCTACGAGCGTCATATAACATTACATGTGATTATATATTTTTGGGAATAATTTAGTTGAAAACTTTACATGAGTACATTTCAGATGATGTCAGCATTGTTCACAGAAACTGGTAATATATGATTTTCAAGATGGTTTGTTAGACGGAAATTAAAATATGTGAGTTCTTTAACGATTGATTAATCTTGAACATCCGGATCTATGTACCTCTGTAACTATCTTAATAACTCAGTAAATAGCATTTGATATTAAACGCTGTAAGATTTTTACAACTACAACAATCTCGTTACTAGCACCAGCCAATTTTTATATCCCTCTCCCTCACAATATAGAAGAAAAAGACCACTTTCTCTGGTGATTGATCCCCCATAACATAAATGAAAATTTATACTCAAACCAAAACAAAATCCAAGCTAGATAACAATAAACACACACACTCATATATATATATCGTAAGCATAATTAATTGATATATATCAAAATTAATTGATATCAATGGTTTCATATTCAGCAAATTTATTACAGAAAAAAGTCATCCATAGAGGACTCTTCAAGTCCTCGCTACACTTGCTAAGTGGTGAGAGAAACCAACCTACTTCCTGAGTAAAGAAGAAACAAGACGGCTCAAAGAAACTTGTTTCTAGTCACAAGCCAATTTACAATTCTCATTCGCTCATTTCTGTGGAGCGAACCGGATGCTCCACCAATCACATCCTGACCGAGTCACCAATTATCGGAGCTGAATTTCGGTTTAGACCAGGTTCTATCGTTTAGGTATCAGACAATACGCGTATTAAGTAAGAAATGACGTGATAAAGAAAGGAAAAGAAAAAACTCGGTAGACGTTATGAAAAAAGTGTAATAACCAACAATTGTTCCCATGGGATTACCATGCGCAAACTCATTAAAGTGAACATAGACATGAGGCTCTTACTAGAGCAAATATATTGTTTAATTACCAAAGATTAATGCTTGTTGTCCGGCAATGCCGAACACTCCAAAAATTTACTAATAAAAATTTATTTATTTCACTTGATTGTTCAACGTTTTAGGTAAAATATACGACTATATTGTATGAATTTTATCCATGAGAGCTAATGTTATGTTTTTGTTTTTTGTACATCCTTAGAATATTATCTTTAACGGTTATTATAAAATCAGCAATATTGGAAGCTGAGAAATAGTGAGCCTCAGAGGGGAAACGGTAATAATAGTTTTACATTTCTCTAAAAAAATTAAAATATTAGGGTTTGGGTAAGTACTCTGATATCAGTCAATAATACCGATTTCACAAAGAAAACTTCCAATATGTTGGAAGTAACACATCAACTGACTGTATCTTCGAAGTTAAGCCGTTCCAACATTAGTTATGATAACAACCAATATGACAAACTCCGATTCATTAGTTTTACTGTAACATCGATTGAATTTTATGTTAAACAATACAGTCTATGTATTAAACAGGTTTTTTCTATCACTTACATTATGCACCCCCCCAAAATAGTTATAGCATTTATTGCATATACAAAGTAAATACAGTATATGCCAAGCGGTCTCGGATCCAATTACTGACTAACCACGCTCTATGTTGCTTGACTTCGGCCATCGGAATTGTCTATTTTTTTTTATTGAGGTTGTATCGCTGAAAGTAAACGCAACAAATATAGTGTGGGTGGGGCCCATCTTTTCCTCTGCACCCCAGACACATTCCTACCTTGGGGATACTGTATATCAGTATGTTTTCCTATTTATGGATTGAATGATTTTCATAAAGAGGTTCCGCAAGTGTTTCTATCGTTTAAAAAAAAAAAAAACATTAAGAACACCTATAGACACCTTAATGTTCTTAAATTATATTATTTATAATTTGGATTTTATTATATAGAATTTTGCAGCCAATTTGTACTTTATCAAGCCTTCCAAGTCGAAATATAATTTTATCTAATTTACTTTTGACATTTTTTAAATTAAATATTAATATTAAATATTTGTCTTTTAAAAGAACAATATTATCTCTGCAGCAGCGCCAAATTGTTGTACGCCGTAACCAAAGTTTATCATTGCGTCCGAAACCCTCCAATTTTAAATATTTGAACTATTAATATACAAATGATTCACACGATACTGATAAATTTTTACATATAAATTAAATTAAAAACAAAACGAAAATATTAAGAATTGAAATGTTATACATTTATATTATAATACAATTTTTAATATTCGTTATACACGATTTTAAATTGTTTTATACATTACAAAATGTCGGTTTTTGGTTATTCTATTTTACTGAAGAATATTAGTGTTCAATATTTGAGTCTTCTTTTTCATAGAGTAAATATTCATACTATTTTTCATAAAGGTATTTCACAAAGGTTTCTATTTCGTTTAATAAAAGCAATAAAAACACGTACAGATTCCCTAATGTGCTCAAATTGTAGTAGGTTTTATTTTTGTTTTATCTCTTACAATCTTGCACCCCATTTGTGCATTGTCAAGCGTTCCAATCATAAATATAAATTTATGTGATTTAATTATGACATTTTCTAAATTATGTATTCATCAAGGGAAAGAGTAATTAAAAACAACTTTACATTTTATTATTTGGGCAATTTTATATTATATTCTGAAATTGTACAATAAAATATTTACTTATTGTGAAACTCAAACAATACACAAAATGAAATGTCCACTTATTCCACCTGATAGAAGATATTGTCAATATTTTTGTATCACCCTATTTTTCACCTACATGTTTTTAACACATGTTGACTGACGTTAAAAGTAAAAGTTTTTTTGTCCTTTAATAATTTGTCAATTATTATTGGTTTTTTGAGTTAAACATTTGATTACCTAACAGTTTGAAACACTTAACAGTAACGTTATATTTTTTTAATAATTTTGACATTAGAAACACAAATGTACATTACAAATTTTTAGTCTGTATGTGTGCAGTTTTTCAAAATAAAAATTTTTAATGAAAAAGCTATGAAGACCAACATACAGAAAATCATGAATTTAGGATTAAAATGCTTAACTAAGTACAAATGGAGTGCAAGATTGTAAGAGATAACACACAAATCACACTTATTACAATGTGGGTACATTAGGGAGTCTGTATGTGTTTTTATTGCTTTCATTAAAGGAAAAAGAAACCCTTATCGAATACCTTTACAAAAAAAAATCCGTTGAATAGTATTAAACTATATGAAAAAAAGTATTATACTCTAGTATTCATCGGTAAAAAGGAACTACCAAAATCCACCATTATTAATGTTTTATACAATTTTAAAGTCCTGTATAACGAATATTAAAAATTATATTGTAATATAAATTTACAAAATTCCTTGTTTTAATATTTATTGTTGTTTTAAATTAAATATTTGTTTTGTAACATATAATAAATACAAATAAGTAATAATAATTTGGTGCTGCTCAAGAGGTAATACCGTTATTTTAAAAACTCTTTATGTTGATGAATATTTAATTTTAAAAATGTCAAAAGTAAATTAGATAAAATTATATTTATACTTGGAGCTCTTGACAAAGTACAAATGGGCTGCAATATTGTAAGAGATAAAATCTAAATTATACTTAATAAAATTTGAGCACATTAGGGAGTTTGTATGTGTTTTATTGTTTTCATTAACGAGATATCAACTCTTGTGGAGACACTTTATGGAGATCATTCTGTTTTGAACGTTAATCGACTCTGTGAATAGGCCTACGTAAACATATTGAAATACTATTTGCAATAACAGATTTTTCAAATATCTTTTAAAATTACCAGATCGGTGGCCGTTCTTAAACACATTAACAAAAATATAAAATATAGGCTAAAAACCTTATAGAGTATATTTTGCAATATTAAATTTAAAATGAAGACTGAAATGTAACATCATAGAAATATTGAAAATTAATGAAGTAAAAGACCGACACATATCGTCTTGTAGTTTTTGTGTGCATATCTAATTTAACTAAGTAGTAAGTATGTAATAAGTACTAAAAAGTGACTCCAATTTGGAACATCAATAGCTTCTTTAATCTTAATAAAATAGTAAATACATCGGAATGATCAAATATTGAGTTTTTCGTTGTGAATCAATAAACTGCTCTCACTTTGGTCTTTGGTGATTAAAATCTTTGTAATATAATTATCCAGATTTCCATTCAAAGTTATTGGTAATTTAAAAACAGAAATGGTTTCATTAATGGTCCTTCTTGAATATTTTACATGAAATTCATCAGAGCCTAAAAATTGTTCGCTAAAGAACTTCTCTGCACCCACGTACTGAGAATGGTCTACGTAATTGATAAGCTTAGGGTTTCAGGACAATTGTATGTATAAATCGTGACCGGATGACCTAACATACGGTTACAAGGTCACCTTTTGCAGGGGTTTCAAATAATTTTAGCGACAACTATATTAATGATTATTTATTTACTTCTACCGGGCCGATTTTCATGCTCGTTTTGATACTCAAAAACACTTTTTCAACACACATTATCCCTATTCTATCATCATTCTTAAATCATACCAAAGTCACTATTTGGTGTAATAGACCTAATGAGCTGTAAAGTACGGCTTGTAACACTGCTTAATATGGTCACTTAAATAGTATGTAAAATCACCAAATCAAGTTTAAAATACTTTTCCATATCTCACATTTTTCTATGCTAGGCGTAACCTATTTTTGTTCTGAATTATAAAAGTAATGGACCTAAAACCAGTCTTAATATGCATTACTATTTGGTTGCTACGATAACTAAATTTATTTGAAAATTCACAAAATCAAACTTAAAACACATGAAAATTTTTCACATTTATTTATGCAAGCTCTAACCTATATTTGTGCTCTAATGAACTCCTAATTTCCCATCCAACCTACAGATATAGAATAGTCACATTAGAAAGCATATTAACTGAGAATCAATAGTATATTTATAAGTGACCGTGTGGCTTAACCAAAGGTCACAAGGGTACATATTTTATGTGGATGGTTTAATGATTTTTGGAAACAACCAACCACATGCATTTTTTGTAGTTCCAGTTCGCCTATTTTCATAAGGCTTGTTTTAAAATAAACAACATCTAAAACAAGCCGCATGAAATCTATATTATGTATACGCTGAATATTTTCATTTTACTATGGTTAAGTTTAAAAATATAACAAAGCTGATACACACAATGCAGAATAACAAATCATAAAGACGTATCACAGTAACAGTAGTGACTGTATAAAGCAATTGTTATCTAGAATCAGATGCAAAGTACGGTCAGCGGATCCAGAATTCACCAATTGGCTCTTAAAACAGGAAAATAGCATTTTATATAGAGGAGTATCAATAAACAGTATGTCGAGATTTAGGTATAACTTTAATATTTAGAGGCACGATGCAAGCATCTGATGGACATAACTTTGCATAAATATCGATTAAATCTCAAAAAAACTGTGATGGCTAAGACAATAATGAAGAATTGATTAAATTATTGTAGGGTGAAATCAACTGACCCCGATAGTGCAGGTAATCATAATACTCCTACGAATTGTCAACACAAACAGAGGTAGTTAAAATTGAACCTGATTCGTCGTCATAGGTTTAATAGCTGAGGTCTCATAGTGAACTGCCGAAGGGTAGACGGTTTATATATCGAGAATATACTTGGCCGTATTGTAGAAAACTGATCTTTGTTTTTATTATGGGGAAGATAGTTTCTAGTAACGTTGGCCTTTGCGGTGCCCATTAACACAAGATCAATCCCTGAATAAGATTGTCATATATTTGCGAGAAACTGTTTTCATACACGAACAACATTGCGTTTTATTATTCCGTGGTAAAGATGAAAAGAGGTATTGGTCTCGTAGAAGGTAGAGAGCAAATTAATCTACCCTCTGCCAACGAAGCACGATTTTCTAACAACACTGTATACATCTCTTACAGACCTGTAAAAAACAATAAAAAAACGAGATCTGATCAAATGGAACAGTTCACAAATTCTTAACTTAAAATGTACTTAACATAAATGTGAAAAAGAAAAATTAAATAAAATTGGTTTTATTTAATGTTAATTAGGCCCTATACCTCTCTAATTAAATACCATTTAGTGTTTTCCAGCAGATACGTGTTTTGAAACGTTATTTTCTTCTGTTTTACGTTTAATTAATTCATTTTGTTTGTTATTACAGCCACTGAAAGATAACAATCATATTTGAAAATGTAGGATCGTTAATTGAGGGAGCAACACATTTCATTTCCCATGTACTACAACATATAAAAAGATTTAATTTTTTTTTAAATGAGACTACATTTGGAGTCTACGTCGATTGCTCTAGGAAAATACTTTTTCCTAACGCTTCCAAAATAACCGACCACGATTGGCTTTTATAACTAACAAACTTAATTGGCTTTAACGAACCAAACCTCACATTCTCACTAGGCGTAGCAACCTCGAGGAAAACCCTCACAATTTTAGACGTAGTCTCGCGTTAGATCTCTTTCTATTACCTTCCTTATCTGGTCTCAGTTGACCAACTCTTGTTCTCATAATATCCTAACGTTATTATTCTATTCGAAGGCAAGAAGAGTTCTTTTCGACGTTTCTACTTATAAAAATATGAAGAACAAGAAGTGTTTCGTCTTTGAAAAACAAGACGAAACAAAAACAACGCAAGTTTAGTAAATATTTTTTTCAAAGATTGCGTACTTGGTTTATTTTTACGTTTAATGTCAATTGACATTTTCGATGACGATTAATTTCGATTGGATTTCACTTACTTTTGTGCGATGGGTGAGTGAGAAAGTTTGTGCATTGTTTTTGTCTACTGTAATTACAGCTATTCTATTATTTTAATATTTGTTCTGACCTATTTGTGGTTAAAAATATCCAAATACATTATCAAGAGGATGTAGAACTCATGATCTGCTGTTACATATTACTCTTTATAGAATCAGTGGCTAAGGAAACGAATTTTGTTATTGTCTATATAGGTATCTAACCTCGTAACCACCTGTTACATTACACTCTACACAGAGTTTTATACATACCTCACCGCTAGGATCAGTAAATTTACAGGGTATTAATACGTTTGTCCTCAAATATCTCAGCCCAAAGATAATTTTTAAAATTGCGTCTCGTTGAATACGAAACTCACACAAAAAGGTTTCGCCATTTGTGAAAAATTGTAACATTCAAAAAGTATATTTCATTCGACGCCCAAGAAGCTTTTACTCAAAAAAGTAGACAGTTTTTACCTTGAATACATTATATTAAAATATATGCAGTCATTTTGAATAAGATGGGACATGAAACACTTAAAATAAATGTTGGAATTGTAAACTCTGGGTGATAAAAAAAAGGAAAATTCAATTTACGTGGGAGTTTAGGCAATAAATATGTGGCTTAGAGACCAGGAGTTGAATAATAATATGTTTTTGGTATACTATTTTCTATATATTTTATAATTTTCAACTTTTTTGTAGAAGTTATTTCCATGTGAAAATTTGTTACAGAATTAAATAAACGGGTTCTACAATGAACTGAAATGTAAAAAAGTTACTATGAGGTAATTATTTAAATAAACGTTTTAGTAACCTTCGTAATAAACTGAAAATATTAAAAATTATTGGTACAAAAACATTGCACAAATTACCACAGTCATCCATCACAATGAAACCAAAAAGATTCGTCAATAAATATGTCATTTCCATAGTTGTTATCAAAAATTGAAAACAACAATATGGACGCTGTCTTAAGAAATATTATTTATTTAAAAAATTGTTTAAATAATAAGTAATTGACGCACGTACTCGACGTAAATCCAGTGATATATTTAATATTCTTTAGTGATTTTAATGTCAAAGTGAAGATTTCTCTGGAGTGAAAAATTAATTTTTCTTCTGATTTGACTTGCTAGGAAGTTCGTAGGTTAAAACAGGTCGTTTAAACAGCACTAAAAGTTTGAAATTTGGACTTTTTTAATGAAAATGTAATTAATTATTCATAGTTATAGAATAATCATGCATTTATATAATTTATCGTTTAATTAACTATATTTTTATGTAAATGATTTCCGTTTTATAAAACAACATAATCTACTTGACTGAAAACCAAAATTTGTAAATTATAATTGCATGAAACTACGAAACTCAATTCTAAATTTAAATGTCGGTAAATCTTTAAAAGTCCTACCACCTTGAAACGTAAATTGAAATCAAGGAATATTAAACTTCTATGTGATACATTCCATAAAATTAGGAGGAATTCAAAACAAAACCAAGATTATCTGTATTGGTTTATTGAGTAACACCTACATAAAGTACATATAGCAAGATTAAAGATTAAATAAAAGCAAATATTTAGTAAATTGAAAACTACTTCAACGGTTCTCCAAAGCGTAAGAAGATCTGTTATTCTCTACCTAAGAGGTTCATATATATTGATTCCGGGCTTAGCAGTCCCGAAGAACGTTGAATGGATCTACACTTATTTGATGTAGTCCTAGCTTAAATTTATCACTTTCATCTTTTCTATACGGTGTCTCTTGACCTTCCTCGTTCTCCTCCGACCTTTACACCATCATTGTATCCAGGGAGCAGATATCATGTTCCCATGTCCCTAGTATCTTGCTTATCCACTATATGAATTATTATAGAGTGTGTTTGATAACAATTGCAAAAAATACTATATTTTAAATTGACTTATTGTTTCATTTGCCAGAAAACCGTAAAATTTATTTTTCACATGCCGGTCACCCTTCGTCATTGTCGTCTGTACCTTAGCACGACAACTGACACAAAAATTAAGAGAGGAATTTAAATATTTAAATATGAGATTATAGTATCACAATCTGGAACCCATACTGACATTTATTTAAATGAATTCAATTTAAAAAAAATATTTTTGTCCTTATCTCGTATGATATTCAACTTGACACAATAAAATTGATAAAAAAATATATATTTTTTTTAGTTCTGGATATAATGGTACGGACTCCACTTATCAAAGATGATAAGTAAGGAAATTATGGCTTAACATGTAATTATGAACCCTGCTCTCTTAAGAAAGGTCTGCAGGTCCGAGTCATCGAAACAAGTGTACCAAGTTCAGACGATTTAAATACAAAATGTGGCCGCAGAAAATCGTCTACCTGTCACTGTTAGCTTATGGAGGAATTTATTTGGCTAAACCAACATAAAAATAAGAAAAAAATTAAACAAACAAATTACGATATTTCTTATGTGTTTCAAATTTTAAACTAACGTGACATCAAATTACAATTACCACTATTCAGAAAGATATCAACCATATAATTGCGTTAGGTCAATTATTAATTTTGCTAACGGTTTAAAAAAAAAGTCTTGTTATTTTTTAAGTAGTAGATAATTTTGTACCAAATTAGTTTGTAAATGTTTAATTACCCTTTTTAAATTATTAAACATAATATAAAATAATTTAAAATCATTCTATTTTTTTTCTAAACTACAGGTATAGGTAGAAAAGATGATTTTATGTTATAAGTCAAGAAATAGTTTTCCATCTGATGTTTTACATTGCTGTAGAGCTAAATCGATTTAGTTAATTTTGATTAAATTTCTACGTGAACATATATTAGAAATATCCGGACTATATTGTTCTTTTCATTTTTTAGATAATTCAAAATATGAGGGAAGGTAACATGATAATTTATATGAATTTTTTCTCAGAATCTGCTATTATGATTTGTATAAAAAATATAATAATAATAATAATTCAAAACATATCTTGTAAAGACCCTAACAAAAAAGATTTGGTTCTCGTTTTCCTGCAAAGATTCTTCGGAAGTTATATGAACAAGGAAATAAAATATACCATCTTTCACAAACTCACAAAGAAATAATTAATAAAACAAGTTTTATAGAATTAAAAATGTTTGGTCAAATCTGATCCATACTTCAATGCTTCTCTAAAAAGATTTATAAAACATTTTAAATTTTATATAGCTATGATTATATAATATACATACCAAACGTGTTACAGTATTTAGTTTAGAAATCTAAATTGACTTTACAAAGGTAGGTTGATTTTTTTAATACACAAACCAATGCTAATTCCAATACGGCGTTTTGAAATCAAAATAACATTTTTCTGAAAAATACTTTTACTATAATATTATTTCGAACAAACGATGTTAAAATGTTTTTCTTTCCAAAATAGTACGAATAAATTAAAATGGAAATAAAAGAATACAATGATTGGAATAGCAGCGATTTTGGTATAATAGTGGTTGGATATTCCATTGCCCAGTCAGCCTCCTCCAATATATACTGTTCATGATATTCTGAGGTGTTTCCTGTGACCTACACTACTTTCCACTCTCGTGGATGTATATCAACCTTAATTTTTTTCAACTCCTTCTCACCTTAATGCCATCTCTTATTCGATTTCACTACCTCCCGTTCTTCTGTATGTTTATTTTTTAGACCTAACCTAAAGTATAAAGTTGCCTGTGATGTCGGAGTGAACGGTACCTGGCTATAGGTATCGATTACGGATCCTGTGAAATTCTTGCTGTCCTATAACTCTATTTAGCTTAGCCAACAAAACGGAGCTCTTGCAAAGTGGAACATCCTTTCACTAGCTGCAGGTTAAATTGGTTGGTAAATTGTAGCAAACTATTCGTGATAATTGTCAGCATGGATATAACAAACCTAGTAGAGAAAGGACAAACTGGTCACTCAGAATGAGAAACACTCCTTAGAGTAGAAGGGCACAAAACAGAGAGAAAGCTATTTGAGAAACATCCCGCTCATGTCACTAGGTATAGATCCATTTTGGACGTAAAGATAACCCACTAAAACAGGCCTGATTTGGCCAGTAGTAATTATTTTAACCGAGATAATTAATTCTGGAGAACTCATCAGGGGAAACCATGGCGAGTGGAATTTAGAGAGAGAAGTAAGCCAAGGGAACAAAAGTTTTTATATTGGAGCATTTTAGTATTAAGTAAAAATGCCAAAATCTAGAAATATAAAATAGAAAATGATTGGAGCTACATATTTTGCCAAGAGGGGGGGGGGGAGGGCAGGCCAACACAATATAATAATTGTATAAGGTGCAGTAAACCACAAAAGAGCTAAAATTCTTGGAGGGTAATATTTTGGTGTAGCGGTGATACATAACTAGGATACCTTCTTCGACTGTACTAACGAATTACTTCTTCTGGAGTTATTCTGTAGACGGGAGTTCTCTATCTTAAATTGAGTAGGAGGCACGATATAGCTACAGAGGTCACATTGCATATCACTCCCACGTCACTAATACTATCACAATGTTATGATTTCACATCCTTAGGGTACAAGACTATGAGCATGAGCGTGATAATTCCGTTGAATAGTTCTATTCCATATTCAACGTATACCAATTTAAAACTTGACAAAGACGATATTTTATTCAGTTACATGTCTTAGGCTACAATTTGTTACTAAAAGTTTCGTTTCAAGTTTTTCCACCAAAGTTCATTTTAACTTTTACAGTATGAAGTGGCATCCTACTACTCCCAACACGTAACACGCCCAATTACTTAGGATAATCTTAAGTTCACAAGCAAAGTTAAAACTTTTCCTTAGGGATGTAATAAAAAATGTAGGAAGTTTTACTTGCGAAAATGAATAACAAAACTTTTTTTTCATGTGCATTTAATCTGGAGGCTTAAATATCCTGCATTTAAAATTTAAGAGGAATGATTTTTAGATATTAAAAAAAAATTTATGTATTTTATATATTCTCTGCTTTAAGAAAAGTTATATAAAATAAAATGTTTTACATTCACCGAAACACAAAATCAAATACTGACATCAAATAATATCAGTCGACAACTACTTAAATATTCGTCTCATAATATACAGTGTGTTCCCCTTTTTTTACAGGAGAAAACCCTTCATGTCATCATAACCCTAACAAATGAAGTTGATAGGCACTATCATCATGTTACTTATCCAACTCTATCATACTACGTAATAAAGTACATCCTCTTGATGTATTCACTGAATGTTTCTTTTTTGGACCTTATAATTAATGTTAAATTGTACAAGTAGTTAAGGTTGTTTAATACAGTCGTTTTGACCTAACCTAACTGGCCACGTAGACATGTGTATATTGAAAGACTTTAATTTATTGATCCCCAGTGGTTATGTATCTCGTTTCATGTGCGAAAGGCACTTAGTTGCTGGGTTTCATTCACTTGCGGTTGCTCAAACAATTTTGTTGTTGATTCATAGTTGTAAGAACTATGCTTGCTCTGATGTTTTTTGATAATCACAGCTGACAGGTATTGTGACACCTTCATACGTAATTATCGAAATATCAGAACGTTCATCAGACTAAACAAAAATATATTTCATCATAGTTTCCCTTACTGTCAAACATGACTGTCATAACCATAGCAACCACACTACTATATTCCAAATATTACTGCTCTGCAAATTCCTTTTCACTTAAGTTTCTAATGTCTAATTCTGTTACTTTGGACGTGTTGATTTTACGAGTTTAAAATTACACCATTAAAATCTATTTAACAATATTTTATAAAATATTCAGATTCAAACATTCATTCACTTCATCTTTCGAACTGTCAAAGGAACTGAATCGTTCTATAATTGGTAAATATTTCTTACTGTAAGGATATTCTTTAGAAATTACAAGTTTTTGTGATTATCCTAATTAAGTAAAAAGAAATTAAAAGTTGTAATATTAAAGAAGTTGACAAATTTTGCCAATTAAAAACTTTCAAATACTGACTAATCCTGAACAATGAAACTTCCGATGAAATAAAAACTTTTAAATCCAATTAAGAAAATATGTCACTATAATTAAATTAATGATCTATAAAGATAAATATACACAATTACCTTTTTAGTCAAGTCACTTCAATAGGTTGACTTTACATTTACAAATATGCTGTACCTATTCTTGTTGTAAACCATTATTATCTTTTAGAAATTGTTGTACATTGCGATAATTACTCAGTACTATAATGTAAACCAACCTTCGTATATTTGTATTATGTATATTATAAGTGTAGCCTGGTAGGGCTTATATCTCGTATAGTCGGTGACTTTATAAATAAGGAAAATGTCCGAGTATAAAATTTTATCACATGAAGTAAGGATATGAAATTATAATTTTGTGAATTTTTTCTTTTTATATAGTAGAGTTATGGATATTAAAATTGCCAAATTCTCAATGAATCTATTCTGTTATAAAGGTTTTCGTATTTATGTATAGTCGGGGCTCCAATAGTTATAGTATTGGTACAGCATCATGAGAATCGTAGAGGACTACAATAAGTAGTAGACTCTGGTTTAGAATCCTAAAACACAACCACATGAATACGATGAGACAAACACCAATTGCCGACTGAAATGGTATCTAGCAACGCTATACCCTTTTAAGATTAAGAGTATAGAACATACACAAACACACACAAAAAATGGTTTCAGCACAACAATGTCTTAAATTTTTCATTTAGTATTTCAGCTATTATAAATATGTAGGATTAAATATTTTTTTTTTTCAAGATTTAAAAATATTATGTTTCGTGGGATAGTAAACCCTAAATAAAAAATAATCAATTTGTTATACACGACGATTTGAATTATTTAAGACTTTTTATAAAATCATTTTGAAAAAATCTATAACTTGACGTTGAAATATTCATAATGAAAGACTGTGTGTAGGAGTAAATTTATGCACAAGTAGACACTTCTCAACTAAATTGTTATTTAACACATTTTCCTTATGTCAATATTTATTACGTATTCCTAACGTTAAGTTTTCTCAAGGAAGGTAGTACAAATTTCTATTTTATTATTTTATAAAGTTGATATTACTTTCTCATTATTTATGTTGATTATAGCTTGTGTTATTCATTTTTCCAATAATATAGTCTTCGATAAAGGAGTTCGGGAGTTCAATTGTAAATGGCAAGAGCAACACTCTATGATTCTCCTTAAATTATTTGAGAAACTGTATTGTAAATATTAGTCTACGAGTTTTGGTATTTGGTGTTGTGGTGGGCTTTAACTCATATCCCGGCAGTATTAACATTAGCAATGGTGACTGTGTTTTGTAGATTTCTCAGTTAAAATGAATGGTTACAGTACAACGTTTCTTTCCTCTTTTCTCACAGTTCTAACTTGACCATCTCTTGATTTTTATTAAAATGACGT
Organism: Aphrophora alni; assembly: GCA_963513935.1. Classification (NCBI taxonomy): domain Eukaryota; kingdom Metazoa; phylum Arthropoda; class Insecta; order Hemiptera; family Aphrophoridae; genus Aphrophora; species Aphrophora alni. Next base: position 78,799,909 of record OY740770.1, on the reverse strand, counting down.
TATTTGATTACTCGAAAGGTTATGGTCTTTATTTATTATTATTATTTCCTATTTTATATGTATTTGTTGATCAGTGTTTTTTTTTACGTTTAAACAACAAGAAAAACAAAACTTATAGTGTGTCTTATTTGATTTTTGTAATAATAGGCACAGAGTCATCGATTGAATTGTCGACGAATACAATGTATGAATGGTGAAGGAAATAATGATTTTGATTTTAAAGACAAACACTTAATAAATATTGATAGTTTTGTAATTTGTCGTTGAGGTAACAGTGAATGTTCCTCACTCATAAATCGGTTATAGTCACTAAAATAATGGTGATTGTGAAACAGAAAATTCTCTGTGTTTTGCTCTCAAATTAAATCACTGCTTGCAAATTCATTTTTGACGTACTCACGGACAAGAGTAATAAATATATGAATATTTTCGTTGTTATTAGAGTCTCTCATATTTATATTCCATTATCATATTCTTGTTGTTAACATTAACGTAATATAGAGAAAGTTACGTGATAGAAATAAAATCGTCCTCGGCATCTTGGAGATATATTTTTTGAGGTTCTATCTTTCAAAAAAGTAGTTTATGAAATGACATTTGTCTGGCGTATGGTATGAGACTGCTCTACATCCTAAATCGTGTTGACAAATATTATTTAAATTAGATACGTGGATATATTTTTGCAGTATCTCAGGTTAAAATTTAAAAAAAATGATAGTTTGTAGTAAAAAGACAAAATCAGTTCTAATGTATTTGATCAAAATTTCCTCAAGATACACAAATAAATCACAATGGTTTACAGCTCTCCTAAAATGGCAGTTCATGGGTTATTGGTAAAAAAAACAAAAATATCGGACATCGGCTGAATAATACGTATTAATAAAAATCGATATTGTCGAAAGTTTATTGAAATACAAAACTTAATAACCCAACCCCGAGTAAAATATCACAAGTACAGTAATAACATATTTTGTTTCAAAGAAATAAATATATATATATCCTTAGATAGAAGTCATTTAAATATCGGGTTTATTTAAATTCTATATTAGTGCGGATTTGTTTATGGTACAAGTGAAACGAAGACAACATCTAGTTTAAATATAATGATGTTTTTAAGACAGCGTCTGGGTTACTTTTCATATTTTCATTGACTACTACCTAACAAAATATTATTTTTGGTGACGAATAATTTTAGTTGGTTTATTATTTTGTTTTGGTGATGGATGTGTGAGATAGTTTGTGCAGTTTTTATGCACCATTTATTATATTATTCTATAGATAGAACCACAGTAGATTAATTAAACTTGATTTTGTATTCTCAAATCTTCCGAGTTATAGTTTTAATTTAGAAAAAGAAGAAAAAAACGCATAGAAATATAATTATGCGTCTTTTTTAATATGGACCTCGAAACAGTTTACTATTACTAAATTTACACTTCACGAAATGCTGGATCAGTAAACACGTTAATTGTTTCACTGATTTTATAAGAGTTCAGTTAGTAAAATCATAGTTAGAGAAAATATGTTAAAATAAAAATTCTTTATTTTCAAAGTCAAACAAAATAATTTGTTTTTATCTATTGAAATCATATAAGCCTAAAGCATGTAAACGTGTATATCAGATTGATATAATGTTGAAAGGTCAAATTATTATTTACGTAAAATCAAATAATTTATAAAGTGTAAGAAGTATAGGGAATGTTTTAAAATAACAAAAAAAAAAATACAACAACTTTTAGTAATCTTCACGTTTCGTGCCCTAAATTTACATTCAAAATCTTACCTCCCAAGATAATATGATATTTGTATAGTTACGAGAAGAGTGAGGGGCGAGACACTGACACGAGCATAGCGAGTCTAGACTCCGTCACATATGTACAGCAGCAAGGACGGTACACTGTAACGAGTGAAGTGAGTTAAGACTTTTAATGTAAGTTACACATCTAGGCCTACTTGGCCCGTTCAAGGCGAGTTAATGTCAAGAAGTAGTGATTTAGGCCTACACATTAATCAAGTTCATAAAAGCTGAGTATTGAATGTTTTTGTAAAACCTACAGTATTGGCTAAGACCTATTATACCACCAATACTATATAAAATATTTTACAAGGACAAGAAACCATGTTTTTTGTATGCCATTTTGAGGACGGATTAAAATGATTAGTATAAGGGGGACTTTATGTACCATGTTGGCGCATATTTTTATATTTTATTGTTTTTTAGAAATAACTCGTAATAAAAGTAAACAAAGATAACTTAACTGGTAAATGATAAGTGTTAGAGTGATAAAATTGGTTTGATTTTAAATTCACTGTGTTCGGTTATGGTGAAGAATAAATATTCAAACGTAACTGAGACAATCTATTCAGTTTTCGAATGTAGAATTCTTTTGTGAAAAAAAGTAAGAAAAGTTGAAAAATAAAATCACCAAGCTTTTGAAGACTCTAATCTAGTGTCATGGTCGGAGATGAACAAGTGAGACCTGATAGGAAGGAGAGGGATCTAACCCTATACGAGATGAAACAATGTAGATTCAGCTAGAATACTTCGGGATTGTCACTTCCGTAATAATTCTAGGTGAGCTGCTTTGAGTTTGGAAGAATGAATAAAGGTAGTGAAGTTGGAAAGGACTTGACAGGTTGGGAAATACAGATTTGTGGATTTGAGAGGCTACCTTCATATTAAGTGTATGTTCATGGTGTGGAAAATTAAACAAAAGACTTTTCTTTCCATTCATTTGAGCGGGACTCTATTGCTCCATCCTTGAGGAAATTTGGTAATTGGGTGTGACTAAAAGTTAAACTGTAAAATACATCAAGTGACGATAAGACGTTTAAAATTTTTGTGAATTTATCAACATAATTGGTGTAAGCTGATTACGAAACTCAAAAAAAGACGTATATTAAAAATAAATTCTTTCAACATTGTGTTTGTAATTGCAGCGATTACTTTTATTTGTAGTTTTATTTAATTAATTATAGGAGAGTTGTAATATTATTAAACATGAATAAAGCAAGTGGAGTCTCTGTTTAAATATTAAACCTAAGATTACTATTTGTACAACTTAGCATTCATAATGGGCTCAACAGAGATATTCCTGTATTTCATTGATGAGTTTACGTATATAAGTTAAGCGTTTTATTTTAGTTTTATAGGTCATATTTAATTAACTTGAAAATGAAAAAGAAAAATTGTAGTAACCGAAATAAAGTTAGTTTTAATTAAAATAATATAGAGATAAAATACTCATAAAAATTTACCAAAAAGCTTTTAATCATTGAATATTATAATCAGTGTATTAATATAATTAATTTCTGAAACTATAGTAACACTTACATCATTAAGTTCTTCAATCTCACGTGGCTCATGAAGGTGGTTGTTTGGAATTAATCTAAAAGAAGATTAAATGTCAATACTTCCTTTAATTTTTTACTCAACAATAAAATTACCAGTTCTTCTTCCTATTCTATTTTGCTGTCTATCCTTTTATACAAACAAATTCAAAGGGTCCTCTCACTTTAGTGTCTATTATGGTATATAAATACATTTTCATGTAGTTATGGACTGAATCTGTGTCTGTTAACTTTATTCTTAGGTCTCTTTTGACAAACTCTAGTTCCCTTAAAACCCTGACGCTATTAGAAGGTGAGAGTTATAGGTCATTTTGAACATTCCGTTTTTCCACTCTTTCTAAAGGGATGATGATCGAGAGATATTTTGTTAGCTATAAACAACAAGATAAAACTATTAATATTAGTTTAATGGGATATTTAATATGATTCGTTTATATTTATAATATAAAGTAATACACAACGTAATGATTATAAATGAAGTGTAAGGCCTAGAGTAAAAAAGTGAAAACTCTAGTTTTACATATTTACGTCTCTCTATTGACAAGAACTTAGTATTTTGGTTCTTTGCTACATTACTCTATACAACTTAACATTATTTTCATAAGCAATGAATTCAAAATATTCAGAATAAATACAAAATAATAATAAATATCTAACTTAAGAATGAACATTTTAAATACTCGAAAGATTTATTTATATCGAAAGATTTATATACACCTATGAATAATTGGTGTGAAATATGTATGTTTTGCAAAGCTGCTTAGAATAATAGATACAAGTTCAATTAAAGAAGTGCATTTGGGACTAAGTAACTTTTTAGTTTTACTTTTCTTTCTTTTTTGTTTTTATTATTTTAATTTTTCTTTTCCTTTTTTTTCTCTTTTTTTTCTGACTACAGTCATCTCTTATAACTTGAGTATTGACTGCATAATAATGCTACTTTAATGTGTAATAGATATTACTATACCTATTACAAAAATTTTTTTATCGTATATATTTTGCATATATATATATATATATATATATATATATATATATATATATATATGTATATATCGTATTGTAATTTTTTCTCTTTTGAAAGAGTATGTAGAGAACAACTGTCCATCCCCTGTATAAAACAAAGACTTTATTATTATTATTACAATAAATACAGCAATATTTCAAGAGAAGAATAATCGACTTATACTGGGTATAGAACCTAACGCTTTTACCTTAGGTGCCACAACTGAGCTATCTATAGTTTCATCCCAGCATAGAATTGCACTGGTAAAACGTATAAGCGTTACAATTTAAAATAATAAAATAAATATCTCTTTCGCTAAATATTTTTTGATGTTTAGATTTATTATTATGATTTAAGTTATATTTCATGTATTTAATCATTCACTTTAGACAATGTTCAGTTTTAGACAAAGCCTAATTAACAAGGACAAATAATGGAAAGAATAGAATTCAGTCATAGTTTAACTGAGATGTTTAATTAAGAGTTGAATTTAACTGTATTAAGTCATCAAGTTTATCAAGAAAGGTTTTAATTGTTTCAACCCACGTCTTATAGCTAAATACTACGTGCCTAAGTCTTTGTTCAATCACTCAATCTTACTGAATGTCTTTGTTGTGTACAAACCAAAATAATCTTCTATTCTGACTTAGGATTTTATAGAATTATGTTAAATTATAACGTTGTAGTTATTCCCCCAACCCAGTTTTTTTAATTATTTTGAAACATATTATTATAATATTTAAATATTTTTCTAAAGGAATTAGCATGCTTTAATTAGCTTATTTTAGTCGTAATTTTGACAATCATATAATGTATCGGTGATATAACTATAGTTCATATATCTAAATTGTTCTCTATTCAGATGTAATCTAACTCCAACCATCGTTTACTTACTATTATAATCCAACCTCCCTCCAACATGTTCGACAAAATTATCAGTCAATTGACAACCAGAACCTTAGAAATATTTTTATTTTCATAGTGTTAGAAGAATAATAATCTTTTTATAGTATAATCATAAAACTTAGTAAAGTATAGTAAATAACAATGAGAGGTATTACATATAATGTTGCGCAAAGTGCGTTACTTTTAGACTGTATTCTTACTGCAGACATGTTCTTTCTGAAATAATAATTGGAATTGGAATGTTGTATTACATCCCTTGTTCTCGCGATATACCATTGTTTTATTTTAAAATTATAAATAAAATTTAAATGTCACATCATCATATACAATTTAAAATAGGCATGCAAAATGCCGGATAAAAGATTACTAACTGAAAATTTAAATCTGTATACAACAAAAAAATCTGATACTGTACTTACTGCAACTCACCACTGATGCTGATTTATGATGATGGGCATGGCCATCTTGTTTGGCCTATCTGGATTTACACATTCTTCATGTATTAATGGATAAGATATATCTTTTACTTTCTTATTATTACTATCTTTACCAATTCTATTTCTCTGACGCTATAAGGAGTATTCGAGGGTTTGGAGTCTTATTTTATGTGTATTTTTATAATAAGGTGATGACGATCGTGAGTTTTTATACCAATAAAGAACCACCGCCCCCCAAAATAAATCCTTAGTCCCATTGATGATTAATAATGCAGCCATAATATCGGTTTACGTGAAGTCAAAAAACTGAAATATGAGGTACCGGATGACAAACTACGTTGTGTTTCAGAGAATCTTCTTAGATTCAATATTTTATAGTTACTAGTTCCAGAAAGGAAATAGCCTGATTTGTTCCGAGCTCTCTGACTACACTAATGAAACTTTCGGATAATATTTCTTACATATTTAGTTTAATTGAGAAACACCTTTTGCTAATGTTCGCTTCATAAAAAGGAAGAAATGAAAATTAAATAAATACATAGTCCTTGCATACTCTAATTGTGTTTGAGTAGGAAGAGAAAAGGATATAGTAAATAAAGTCTTGGTAGGAAATATGAATGAGAGATATCTAAATAACTTCTAGATGAAGAAAGATGTAGACCTAGATAGAATCCCTCGGGAATGCCAAGTATTCACTAAACTTTACCCTTGAGGTTTCATGAATAATAACTCTAGGGTAGTAAAACTGATGTTTCTGCTCTTAAAGAAAGGAGACAGAAGGAGCCATTGTGTGATCACCGATCATTGAGATCCTGATGGCGAATCAGGATGAGAGTTATTGGGGGAGAAACATCGCTACGGTACAGAAGATAGATTTCCTCAACTGTGAGTAGGATTGTGACAGCATATTCATAGAATGGTTATTTATATCCTCAAGTTCTTCCATTGCCAAGAACCGTGTGTTATTCTTCACTGCTTCACAACTTAACATGTTTACCTTAACTAATTAATTTTAAATATTAAGAAATCTTACGTCGATGGATGCCACCATTGTACTTACCCAGGCTCATCATACAATGTAATACAAACAGATATTTTAATTTTATGTCTAAATGTAGTAGGTCTTGTAGGATATGTTAATTTCTATTGGTAGATCAAGTGGTGTCTTTTAAATTACGGAAATATTTGCTAAAACCGTGATTATAAACTATTTTAAAACTCGTAAATGTGAATATCAATACTTCCATAACTTCGTCTTGGTACTAAAGTGCTTTATAATTGTGTACATATTAAAAACCACCCCTTGATTCGCTCGTGTCACTTTCTCGGCCCATGCGGCCTTCATATAGAGTGGGTGATCCTTACTCGCTACGCTCATATTGGTGATTCGACCCTGCCAGATCTCGCAACTTTATCCCAACAAAAATTATCATGGAATCTCGTAGTTGAATATTATATCTTTAACAATAAATTCTATCTTCACAACGGCTACATCACAATATTGAGTAAACTCAACCGAGATTAACGCTCGATCTAATTTTGCCCTTGTTTACTTGCTCTTGTCACTTGTACAGGATGCATTGTTAAAGTATTTCAGGTGTTAAATTATTCGTTCGTAATTAATTGATGATGAATAGACATGTCACCTAACTGATGTGTCCCAGAGTGTGTTTTTAATTATTAAATATTACCATAAGAGGGAAGCTATACGTCACTATATTTGACGACGTTCTGAATATATTTGACCATTGACAGCAAAAATTTTGTACCGTGATAAACAGCGGTGGTTTGTATGAAACATTTCTACGAACAATATGTACAGGAGAAAGTAACAGAACACACGGATTTGTTCTGTTTGTAAAGCGGGACCGGGTTAAATTGTCAGATGATGCTTTAAAATATTATTTAGCAAAGCCGAAATAACTAAATAAACTATTTTATAGGAAGAGTAATGATCCAGCTTAAAGTCAGGTAGAGCTAAAAGAGTTAGAAAAAAAATTTTAAAAAGGTTAATACACAATATTCTAAGTTTTCAATACTGTACTTTAATAGTAACGTACCTTTAAAGTTAAAAGATAATAAATTCAACTTTTTGTTAATAAACGAAAAAAAGATTTTTTAAATTTGTAAGAGTATTATTAGTAATACGATTGTACGCAATATGTATTGCAAATAACATGAAATGTACTTAATAGAAACAGAATAACAATATTTTAGATTACGATATATTCAAAAACATATTAGGTAATGATTTAATATTAATTCATGAGAGCGATTTGATCACTTTTGTCACATAATAATAATGGAGAATTTAAATAATATAAATTCGAAATAGTTATTACAAGGCGACCCCTATAATGAAATTGAAACAAAGCTGAGAATTCTGTAACGAATAATAATTCAGACACAAAACAGAATGATAGTACAGTACCAATTATCATAAATTACACTTTTAACGAAACAAAATTATTTGATTCTTCAACTACTATAACATGTGCCACCGCCACTCTAATTGGGTTCCCACCTCTATTGTTTTCTCGCACTAGTTCTTATAAAAGAACAAGAAACTCAAAGATACTCACTATGTCGCATCCTAAATCCTTGAAAAGGTTTACGACGAGCATGGAGCCTAAGCACTCTGGTAACAACAATTACATAATATATTTAAGCTGTAAATATACATAACTAAACACAGAAGAGAAGAAAGTAAATTTACTTCTCCACAAAATTTACGTAAAACCAGACTTTCATTTTAAGAGAGGATGGAGTGGAGGGTGCTGTTTTCTATAAAAGTGATTCTGAATATTTTGAACTTACATCAACAATCCGGAAATTCATGATCTCATCAATTATGAGTACTTACAAAGACGTTGTAAATTTTTTCCATGCTGAGGTTTTACTACTGTTGTTTTTTAACCTACTTTAAATATTATTAAGCGCTTGAGTATTATTGGTTTTGTAATTATTAGAGTAAAAACAGAGTGAAACGACCTATTTTTACAATATTATGTTATGGTAAGTGTATAATTCCCGCCTTTATTATTGTGTTAAAGTCATGTTTTTCAACAATAATAGTGCGTTATTGTTTATCCAAGTTCCTCGACCCATCCTAAGTTTAATATTTAAATAACTATGTTTACGCGGACTCGGCAAGGACATCACAGTAAGATAAGACCTTCTTTCCAAAATCGTTTTGTAAATAACGAATGTTTCGTACTCTGTGACACAGTTCACAATTTTAAATTCATAAGAAAAAATTGGACGAACCGAGTATATAAGAAACACAATTTTACATTTCTGAATTAAACCTAATGAAAAGTATTAAAACACAACCTTTTTCTCATTTAAAATTTGAGCTTAACAAAGAATAATTAAAAGTCATTAAACTAATAAGTGCTTTAAATAGAAAAATGTTGTATACAACATCTGTTGAAAGACAGAATTTTAATCTATGTTTTGGATTGGTCGAGGAAAACAATCATCAGCTTTGTAAGTAATGGGATAACATTTGCATTTATGAGTATGCAAACTCTGAAAAAGTTTTAAAATACAAACTATCTTTTGTAACGTAACTTTCCTTTGACACATAAAATGATACAACAATGTTTAGGTAAAAAAAAAATAATAATAATAAAACCAGTTGAACAATGAAGATTTCAATTTCGAGAAAGTTTCAGACAGATAACCTGAAATCAAGGTTTTGTTTTTACAGACAAATAGGTTGGAGTAACAGTCATGCCAGTTTAATACAAATATTAGAATAAAAATAAATAAAAACTCTAAGATTGATTAAACTATCAACATCGTGAAATGGGGAGATCCCACTGAACGATATATTTGTACCTTTACAGATTACTTCAGTCGGTGACATTTCATGACAATTAGACATACAATGATTTTATTAATTTTGAGTACGTAATTATACAGCTTTATTCTCACAACGGGTCTAAAAATGACTGAATAGCATTATTTTAAATTGGCGGTTAGTTAGCAAAGAAGGAATGTACAAAATGCAAACTTTTTAACAAGGTCGTGCTGATCTACGACCAGTCATGAAATGAATTACGGAACTAGTGACTCAGTCACTCATAGAACAATCTAGTTAAGTACTACATTTCATGATCTTATAATATTGTTTCGAACCCCTATAGTGTTTGCGTATAGATAACAAAAACGAAGGCTTACGAACAGGCACTTTTTCGATTGTTAATATAAAAATCTCTTTTTCGGTTTTTACAACACTAAAGGTATATCAATCAAAAAGCTGAGGACGAAATATTTGACCCTTCCTAATCTATCTCTATCTATATTAATTTTACTGGGTAAGTTATAACCAATATAAATATATAACTAGGGGGGAGAGAGAGAGAGAGAGTGAGAGAGAGAGAGAGAGAGAGAGAGAGAGAGAGAGAGAGAGAGAGAATATATTAATTCAAAGAAAAGCATATTCTATTAAACAACTTTTAAGTTTTATCATTCATTTTAGTTAAAATTACATTTTATTAATAAGCTTTATTATAAAATTTCAATTAAAGGAAGAAATGGAGATAATTTAAAGATTAATAAAACTTTTAATTAAGAGTTGTCCTCGACTGAATGAAGTAATTACAATTTCTCAATAAATGTTTAATTGTTTCCAGCAATTTTTGAACCCCCTTGTCCTAAAACTTTTCATATCGACTTTCTCGAAATCAGTATAAACATCTTAGCTTGCGAGTTGAACTAATTATACGAATTATTAAAATATTATAATTTTAAAAACATTAATCAATGATGCACAATAATTCTTGTAAGTACTTAACATAAACCTAAAACTAAACATCTCTTAGAAGTAGTGAGTACGGGATGGAAATTCCAATGGTCTTTTCTTCCATTTATCAACAAAATAAAGGGTAATTTGGTAAGTATTTGTGAAAATTGTTTACATGTGTTTGTTGACGGCACATTTTATATTACCTCAGGAAAATGAAAATTTTATTTTGACATCCCATCAGTCTGTCTTTGCTCTCTTTATTGTTTATACCTAAATAAGGTAGCGACCACATTAAACAAAGATATACGAGACTTGATATGTGATCATATTGAATGTTACTATTATGAATATTATTAATTCAGAAAAGCTATTAAATTGAAAGCTAGTATAAACTTTTTGTTTGTTTATATCTAGTGAGTTATTCAAATATAACACAACACATTTAATATAATATTACATATTTCAATTCTGAATCTAATGATATCCACTTCTCTACGATGACAAGTATTATAATTATCATAAATCTAATTACGAACACTGATATGAACAAAAACTATATTCTTATGGTTATGTAATCCGGCATGGACAAGTCAAAGACATGAGCAATCCTTTAAATATGTACAACTTTGAAACCCACCAGAGCCGAGACACTGACACAAACAAAAAGAGTAGAGATATGTTAATGTACGAGTAAGCACTTCTATAAGGCCCCTTAAGACTTATCCAACATGAATAACCTATTGTTATATACAATTACCCGGTATATAAAGCAACTGTTTCAAACAAACTTAAGTTAATGGCCGTGATCTTTGATCACCAAACAATTTTATATTTCTTAAACTGTCACAAAAAAATCAAATCTATGACATTGCATTTATATGATCTCTTTATATTGTATTGTACGATGGGGCTGTGGAAAGTACCAAGAGTTTAAAGTATGGATGACATAAAAAAATCGATTTTAAGGTATCCTTTGAAATAATATTTCTACAATTACGTATAAATTAAAATCATTTATTCACCATTTATATTTCTATCTAAATGTACTGAGGTATAAGATCTCACATATGTGTGTAGTTTCATTTCAACAAAATTACAGCTTAGATCATGTTAAAAAACCAAGATGTCTTTTAATATTACAGATGGAATGTAGACAGAAACTTTATTTTGGGACGAATGAAACGAACATAGCGCCTCTTTTTAATACTTCATATTTTTTTTTAACTTCTTGAGTTTAATTATTTTTCCGCAGTTCTTGGTTTTGTATTTGACAAGGAAAAGTTGGTTATGTACATATGTTTAAGATGGTGAATAAACGTTGATTTCATTTGTTTTCATAAAACATTTATCTTATTTTCAGTTAAACTATATTACATCGATAGTACTTACACTCGAAAATTAATTAACATGTCAAACTACAACAACAGTAGCAATCATAATATAATTATATTAATAAGTTTCAAAAGGACATTGCCTATCATTGGTAGTACACTTCGCGTCCCGTGAGTATAAAACAAAACTTCATTATAAAGAGATAAACACAGAGCGTTAAAAAAATTTAAAAAAACACCATCAGTAGAGTGTGCGTCAGTTTAGAACAACATGGCGGCTGTACCACGTGACCACCCCCACCCCCTCCCCCACCACGTGACCACCCCACCCCCTCCCCCACCTCCCCCTACCCCCACCCCCACTCCCCACCTCCCCTTGCCCCCTCCCCTTGGCCCCTTCCCCTTGGCCCCTCCTCCTTGGCCCCTCCCCTTGGCCCCTCCCCCTTGCCCGCCTTTTTGTTGCCCCCACCTAGTAGACGTCATTGCCCCTCCCCCTGGAGACGCCATTTTGTTGCCCCCACATGGTAGACGCCATCTTGTCGCTCCTCCCCCGGAGACACCATTTTGTTGCCCCTTCCCTTGCCCTGCCCCCGCCATTTTGTTGTTTTACCCAATCCTTGCCCACCACCACCTGTAAGACGCCATTGTTTGCCCCCTCCTGGATTCGAACCTGTGAAGTTAAGATTTGAAGACGGACACGTTACCTACTGAGCTATGATGCATAGTATTACAAGTTGTATATTTAACGTATTATATAACGTTTAAAAGAATAGTTATATTAAAAAGTTAAACGGTACGCTAATCCGTAACGCGAGGTGTACCGAGTTTTTCGCGCGCGCGCGAAAAACTCGCGTACACCTCGCGATACGGGTACACCCTGTACTTTCAATCATAGGCTCATTTCAAAATAAAAATTCTTACCTGTAACAAACCATATGATAGAAATAAGTTAGAAGTGTAATATGCGTGTGTAGTAATATTATTTGTAACGACAGAATAAAAATAGACACAATCAATTAAATAAAAACATACTCTCCTTCCAAGCGTTTGGAATGACAAATAAACTGTCACTTATATATTCAATCATGTCCTCAACAGTACAAATTACCTGTGAATAAAAACTAATCAAAGTATGTAAATATTGACATTAATCGTCGGCAATCACCTGGAGTTCAGCTAATGGAAGACAGCTGTCAATCTGACAATGTATTGTTCTCAAGAGCGCAAATCAGAATGATAAAGAGTAATGTGTATACAAAACTAATCATAGTCATCAACAGCTCAAAGTAGAATGATGAAGTCGGAGTCAAATATGCAAATTTTGAACATTCGTCAACAGTACACACAGCCTGGTGACAAAAAGATATTTTCTCACCAACACAAAGTAGAACGATTTAAATAATTGCTAGTTATTTACGATTACAAAACAATCTAAGGTCAAGTAGGTCAAAATGAAAGTTCACATAGGGCAAGTTAACAATGCTAATTTGTTTCCTCTTAGGCAAACATCTCCGACAACAATAAATAATTGCCAATTATTCACTTTACAAGTCAATCAAGGAAATCGTGAATATGATAAACTGCGAATAATTTTGTAATCTAACGGAACTAAAATATATGTTAATCGCTATGCACGGTATAAATAATTGATGCATTGAGTTTCGGGTCGGCTATAACTTATCCGTTATTGCACAACACTAACACTATAAGTAGTGTCGGTTAAGACTTCAATTATCACAGTTAGAGCGAAGATGTCTTCCAAACGCAACCAACCTTGTGAGAGGCATTGGATCAATGTTAGGATGATGTCATCCGACAACGATGGAGTGCTTCGATACATCGCAGAGAATGCTGAAAGGATCCGTGGACTTGTAGAGAGGTTAGTTTGGTGTTTAATATTTCTCTCTTGACCAACTTCTGATCATTCAACATTTCGACTGATATTTTCTTTATTTAGTATATTTTCTTGTATTTTTATAAACTTTAGGAAAATAGACATTGAGAGATTAGTTTAACATTTAAGAATATTAATATTTCTCTCTCTCTCTTGATCAACTTCTGATCATTCATCATTTCGACTGATATTTTCTTTATTTAGTATATTTTCTTGTATTTTTATAAACTTTAGGAAAATAGACATTGAGAGATTAGTTTAACATTTATTTATGTTGACTTATAAAAATATATTTTAAAATTGTATCAAGTATTGGGTTAGATCAGTAGTTTGTTTACCATTTATGTTAAGAATATTAATATTTCTCGAAACAATAGTTGTCATTCTATTTTCTTGTATTTTTATAAACTTTAGGAAAATAGACATTGAGAGATTAGTTTAACATTTAAGAATATTAATATTTCTCTCTTGACCAACTTCTGATCATTCAACATTTCGACTGATATTTTCTTTATTTAGTATATTTTCTTGTATTTTTATAAACTTTAGGAAAATAGACATTGAGAGATTAGTTTAACATTTATGTTGACTTATAAAAATATATTTTAAAATTGTATCAAGTATTGGGTTAGATCACTTTCCTTTTTCTCTTTTGATCGTTCAGGAATTTATAAATTTATATCAAGTATTGAGTTATAATCTCCTCTTAACCTACATAACGACTGATATTTTCTTTATTTATTATATTTTCCTGTATTTCTATAAACTTTAGGTAAATAGACTTTGAGAGATTATTTTAACATGTGTTGTTGTTGCTATGTGTCAAAATAAACTAAGCAGTGAGTGTAATCAAATTAATTGTACTTTCTCTCTCTCTCTCTCTCTCTCTCTCTCTCTCTCTCTCTCTCTCTCTCTCTCTTGACCAACTTTTGATCATTCAAGACTTTTTAAAATTTTATCAAGTATTGGGTTAGATCACTTTCTTTTTCTCATTTATAAATTTATATCAAGTATTGAGTTATAATCTCCTCTAACTTAATCTACATATCGACTGATATTTTCTTTATTTATTATTTATTTATTTTTTTTGTATTTTTATAAACTTTATATGTTTATATATATTTTAACATGTATGTTGTACCAAAAATAAACTAAGCAGTGAGTGTAATCAAATTAATTCTACTTTCTCTCTCTCTCTCTCTCTTGACCTACTTTTGATCATTCAAGACTTTTTAAAATTTTATCAAGTATTGGGTTAGATCACTTTCTTTTTCTCATTTATAAATTTATATCAAGTATTGAGTTATAATCTCCTCTAACTTAATCTACATATCGACTGATATTTTCTTTATTTATTTTTTTTTGTATTTTTATAAACTTTATATGTTTATATATATTTTAACATGTATGTTGTACCAAAAATAAACTAAGCAGTAAGTGTAATCAAATTAATTCTACTTTCTCTCTCTCTCTCTCTTGACCAACTTTAGATCATTCAAGACTTTTTAAAATTTTATCAAGTATTGGGTTAGATCACTTTCTTTTTCTCATTTATAAATTTATATCAAGTATTGAGTTATAATCTCCTCTAACTTAATCTACAACATTTAAGAATTTAGTTTAACATTTATGTAAAGAATTGTTCATGTATTATTTCAAGTTTGTTTAACATTTATGTTAAGAATTTTTCATATTTCAGGTTGACATTATTGTTAAGAATTTTCAAGTCTAACATTTAAGAATTTAGTTTAACATTTATGTTAAGAATTGTTCGTGTATTATTTCAAGTTTGTTTAACATTTATGTTAAGAATTTTTCATATTTCAGGGTGACATTTTTTTAAATTTTTTTTTTAAGAATTTTCATATTTCAGGTTCACATTTATGTTAAGAATTTTTTAAGTTGTACTTATTCACTCTCTCTCTCTCTCTCTCTTTTGACCAACTTTTGATCTTTCAGGACTTTTTATAATTTTATCAAGTATTGGATTAGATCACTTTCTCTCTCTCTCTCTCTCTCTCTCTCTCTCTCTCTCTCTCTCTCTCTCTCTCTCTCTCTCTCTCTCTCTCTCTCTCTTTGACCAACTTTTGATCTTTCAGGAATTTATAAAATTATATCCAGTATTGAATGTATTAGTTTGTTTAACATTTATACACCCTAACCAACACTTACGCTAGTAAGTCTAACATTTAAGAATATTCCACGGCTTCTCTTATTCATTACAAGAGATTAGTTTTTTTTTTTTTTTTTTTTTTTTTTTTTTTTTTTTGGCATTATCTAGCCTGCCATTCGGTGTTAATAATTTGTATGTAATATTTCAGGTTAGATTGACATTTATGCTAAGAACTTTTAAATTTCCCAGTTCATTATTCTCTAATTTGCTACATTACCTTGCAGGGACTTGAGGAACTCTTTCCAAGCTCTGCGACGGGCAGGATTCACCTGGGTCGAGTGGGAGTATAGTTCCTCCGTTAACTTTAGGAGAGTTAACGAGGACGGTACTCCATATGGCGGCTCAGATCGTATTGGACGACTATTGTCATCGGTCGTTCCAATAGAGCCTACGCTACCAATCCTGCCACCACAGCCCACACCGGGGAGACGACTAACCCCACCACCACCATACACACCGAGGCAGCGCCGACCACACCCGTTCTCAAGACCACCTACATCACGACCACTTTCACCACATACACCACCACCACCACCATTGTCTCCAAATACACAACCATTAACAGAGTTGGAGACTTTAGACGAGGTACTTACTCTTCTACAGGGAGTACTAGTAGATGGCACACTACACCATTCCAACACACGCACACAGATCCAGGATAGTCTACAAGAAATACTGGATATACTCCAGTACTTCGAGCAGAATATCCCGGATCACAACAGCAACAACAACATCAACAGCAACAACAACAACAACACTACAGAAAACTTGCCAGAGGTATCTGATTTATTTCAGTACCTCGAGCAGGATACTCCGCTAGAAGCTCTTCCGATTCTTCGGGAGGATGAAAGCCTGGAGATAGGAATATCCGAGGAAGAAATGGAGGAAATTCTACGGAATATGTAACCCTCGTCAAAGGTGTAAAAGTGACGGTAGGCCTCTTTTAGAGGGAATCTTAACGACACCGGGAGGCGGCTACCCTGGCCCATCTGAGGGCTATAGGCTCTAGCTGGTGATGGAAGGACCTCTACACTGTAAACTTTAGGAATAGCCCCAATCCATCGCTATCCCCTGTGACCACCACCAATCCATTACATAATTATTGAGGTCCCCAAAATCCTATTGTCCGCTAGGTAAAATAGACACGCACGTTACCGACTATCGGTTCTCTACATAAGCCGCAACGTTCTAATTTTAGCGAGCAATTGTAACAGGATAGTAAATGACCGCAGGGTAAAAAAACTACCTCTATATCCCTCTCGTAGCAAATTTTACACGACAGAGTATCGTTTTGCTTAGAGTCGGTGGTGGTGTTATTCCGAGCTGTAGTCGAAGATTTTCGACGAACATGTTCCAAAGCCTTTATGTAACGGCACCGTCCCAAAGCCCAAAGGGTATGTTCGCTTATAGGGTCCTCGCTCGGCTCCCAATCTTTGAGACCCAAGCCGCATGCATAACAGCATACACGATCTTCAATGCCAAGATAAAAAAAGCCGGCTTCGGATAATTTGATCGGAGACAAGGGGTGTTTCCAATTTGAATAGGTACTCAACCGCGCAGCGTACGTAGAGTATCCACTGTGACGTACATCCACTAGAGCGATACAATTCGTCCACATTTTCTCCGCTGTCGTCTCCACTCGATACTGAAACTTGTCCTCTGTGTTTTCACGGGGTTGGAACCGTCACGTGGTACATACGTACCTCGTGCCCACATTACAAGCCGGGGGTAAGCAGAAGGCTTACCCCCCTTGTGGGAATAGCTCCAATCCATCGCTATTCCCTGTGACCACCACTCCATTACAAAACTGTGGTCCCCATTTTATTTATTTATTTTTTTTTTATTATTATTTTTTTTTTTTAAAGTTGTTACTTGTACCTCTTGCCCAATATTGTGTGTCTCATTCAAGGTTTATCAAGTCTTTCGACTGCGCCAGTGACCTTCAAACAGGTTTACGGGAGAATCAACTCCGCTCCAGGGACCTCCATACGGCCTTGCGGGATTTTTAGGTCCACGCCAGAGGGCACACACACACACACAAACACACACCGATGCCGGTCGGGTATCTTCATACCGTCCCCGCGTCTTTTAGGCAAGTAGTAGATCGTAATAACTTTTAGCACTTTTCAGTGCACATTTACTATCTAAGTTACTATTATGTTGTGGTAATAAACATTTAATGTCTCCACTATGGGAGAATTTCTCCTCCTGAGGTAATTCCATCACACGAGGATGAAATTGTCTCAGAAATTGAGCTTTTTCCAATCCTTTGGTAAAATGTATTGCAAAAGGTTTGCACAAAGTGCGTATCGTGTCCTCGTTGTAAGGTACACCTCCTTCATCCCATCTGATATAGTGGAAACGAGATTGTAACCAACGAGCCGATCTTTGCGATTTATCGTTAAGTAGGGAAAAATTGTACGGCGGTTTGAACACCGTGATACTGTGAAAATGATCACCGACGATTGCCAATTCTTTGACGATATACTTGTTATCGTTATCGTGAAACGCGTGAAATTCAACTACCGCCATTTGCATGTTTTTTAAACAAGCTAACTTCGTCGTACAGTCTGTCCGCTTCGGGGAGAGTGCTAGATACGAGCTCGTCGCTGGCCAAGACCTCAATGATGTACGAGCGTAAATCTTTCTCGATATAAAACAATTCGGCGACACGTCTGGACACGAGCGGCATACTCTCCTCCAGTAGCTTCCATTCGTCGGCGTTCAAGGTCATACAATGTTGCCCGTTGTACAATTGAACGTAACGTTTGCCGAAAATATTGCGCAATATTATATCACCGGTACTCAAGTTGAATTTTAACGTACTCTTACTGTTGAGTGCTGCCGATATAGCTTTAAGGTGAATAGACATTTCGTCAAACTGTCCGTGCGTAAAGTAAACAAATTTTTTACCACTCTGTACTAAAAGCCCTAGAGTGAAACCCGTATGTTGAAATAAACCGGTTGCTATGAATTTAGTGCACTCGCTGTTTAAGAAATGAACAGATTTAAGAAAAATTCCCAAAGGGAGGTTAGGTGGTACCTGACGCTTGGTAGGAGCTCTCTCCACGTCCATCCTGCTCGGATCCATGGTCTCGACTGACGGAGGAGGAGGAAGTTACAACTGACTACTTTGATAGTAGAAACAACCGTCTTCAAGTTCCGGTTCGATTTGAACCAATGGGAACTCGTGTAGACGAGGATCATCGAAATCGAATTGATAGTATTTTACATCGCTTATATCCTCCTCTCTACAAGTGACACAGTAATGGCTACGATAAACCAACCCCACCCCACCCACTAAAACGTAAACCGAATCTGTAGAACAGCCGACGATGTTACCCGAAGATAGCCGACTCTTTAAAGCTGTATGGACGTGTTCCGATACTTGTGACCGTTCGACATGAAATTTATCGTTTTCGTAGAGGTAGTCTGTGAATGCCAAGGTCAACTCATCTTCTATTTCATTAGGTTCGAATGAATATAGCGTGTCTTCGTCAATCAAGTCCTCTAAATCGGATAATCTATCCCTAGGCACGAGCCTGAGGAAAGCGTGAACGACTCCTGGGTATGTGGTGCACATGATGTCCCGTCAGCGAATGATTGGACCGTCGAGTGGTATCGTGTTATAAGAGAGACTGTGCGCATGCGCAATTATACCATCACCTTTTTGACTGTACCCGAAAGGAGATTGTACACGATATGCGAGTCGTGTAGAATGAGACAGTAGGCTGTAGTATTGGCCGGTATATTTTCACTTGCCTCTATTTCCAGGCGTACGTCCACGGGGCCCGATTTAATGGAATCGTTCTGTTTGGAACAGTCTATTACAAATATGGGGGCTTGAGTATTAAATGTCTCTAAATCGAGGGACGGGGATGATTCACGCATGTAATACGATTGTTGAAAACGCGTATACATTTCGTACATAGTGGAAACGTCACCGTGAAGATTGTCGTAGGGAAAGTAGAGGGAATTCAAGTACAGTTTTACATTGGTAATACTGCAACGATCAAACCGACTGGCGTCCTTTTTGATCTGATTCTTCCGACCCGTCTGAAAAGCCAGAATAACGTATCGAGGTTTCTCCAGCTGGTTAGCCGTTTTGACCGTCCACGATAATTGACTCGTCTGAGGTAGGGTCGGGAACTCGTAAATTTCCCACGAGCGGAAGGGTACGTGAATGGGGCTGTCCCGTTCGATCATTTTCAAAATTCTCAACCTATAGGCATCGGTCACCGTCAAGTGAGGAACCCTCCAATGTATCGTGGTTATTTCGAGTGTTATTTCCGTAGCATCGTCACTGTAAACAGCGTTCAAATCACTCGACGAACGCAAAAGTATGAGTTCCTGTTTCACGTTGACAACTATCCTCTTGTAGTCTTCAAAAAGACCCATTAACATTTTCAACGGGACACAGAGTGTAAAGTCTGACGTCACAGCTTTCATTTCTCCGGCCCCTAACCAACCGGCATTGCCGAGTTTATTCTTTTCACTCTCACGCAACGACAAAAGATTTTTCAGTGTACTCGTGATGCCTACATTTCTCGTACGGTCCACTTCGCCTGCGGATATCTCGTAACGTATATCGTCAAAGAGAAAAGCCACAGCGTTATTGACCAACTTGACCGTAGCAACTCCACCGGTCGCCGTTTTCCCACTTACTTTACCCTTTATATACAGTTGACTTTCAAACGGTGACGTCATCACGTCCTGTTGATTTATGGGAATACG
The DNA here is from genome assembly GCA_963513935.1 of Aphrophora alni. Taxonomy (NCBI): domain Eukaryota; kingdom Metazoa; phylum Arthropoda; class Insecta; order Hemiptera; family Aphrophoridae; genus Aphrophora; species Aphrophora alni. The sequence goes on along the minus strand of OY740770.1, from coordinate 78,779,324 downwards.
AATTTCATCGTTATTACCGTACGTTGACGACGCATAAGGCCTATGCGAATGGTATTCGAGACCGCTGATGACGTCATTGTACTCTGCAGCACTATCGATTGCCAGTAGATCCATTTTTTGTCACTTTAAAACCTAAAGATCTCAGGAGCAAGATATTTCGTCGTGTTAACTCGACCGAAGGTTGATGTATACTGACACGTGTCTGCGTACGACCGCTATTAATAACGAGACCCATTTCCATTACGTAAGTGTAGTCTGACAGAGACCGTTTCACCTCTGAAATCTATAGGAGCACCGTTCTGATCGGTTAGACGTACGGTTATGTTATTAATATTTTTCACCTTTACAGGTAGATATATGATTGTCGGTGGAGTGTCGACAATCTTGTAACCGGGCGGTACTTGAGGATAAAACTCGTGCATAACGTGAGACTCTATTCCGTTTTGAAAGGATCCTGTCACAATGTTACATTCTATGCGAATCACGTTCACTTTAATAATATCGACCGGTAAATCGGATTCGTGTTTTGTAATAGCTTCCAATTTACCGCTCTTAAAACCTAGTAATTTTCCGATAGAATCGTCGCTGTCGAAATGAATCGCTGCAGAACACTTAATCTCCGCTTTAAGTGTGTTATTGTTGGGTTTCAGTGAAAATACCACCCCCGGCGGCAGTTGGGCTTTGATATATTTTTCAATATCCTCGATTTCGTACGAACCGGTGGGAATACTAATGATGACGTCGTCTTTGTCGGCGCTGGATATTCGTAACTTGTTATTTACACCTTCCGTTATATTGGGGATGGAATTGTAGGTGGCAAAATCTATGAGACCGATTTCCCACTCGTCATCATCGCTCAGTTCTATGATTGGAAAAAAATCGCAAGTAATTACAGGTCCACTACCGCTCAGAACAATGCTCATTGTTGCGATAGAAACTTTAGGCACAAATGTCCGCAGACAACTGAGTTGTCACTTTGATGACGTCTGTAATTATAGTGAAGATTGACGTTGGAACCGAAATATCTAGACAATTCGATAGGGGGCCTAAGATTACCGAAACTATCAAAGTACTCTACGTTAGGTCCTCTTTTCCTATAGCATACCCAATGGGTACCCTCTCCCGAAATACTGTCCAGATTCACAACGGCCGATTCGTTTTGCAATGGTTTTACGGGTAGAGTGTCTCTCATATAGACTCCTCTGAAATGCGGTATTTTCAGTTTAACAGCGTATTTTTCAAGGTCAATGTTAGTCAGAGGTTTTATCGGGATCGAATCTATCGGCGTTTTTTTTTACACGTTTGTCGTCGTCGTCGATGTCCTGAGCCCCTTACGTAAGGTTTTAAGTAAAGTCCCTTGCCCTTCAACCGACTCAACAGTTGTTGAACCATGTGCTTTTTTACCCCTCTCCTCCTCCGTCTCCGCCCACCTCCTAACTTTGTTTTCGCTTTCATAGCGGCTGATACGGCCAGCGCAGCAGCGCGTTCGGCTAAAGATGCGTCCCCCGATTTAACCCTACTCCAAGCTTTACCCGCTAATCTATCGTCCGCCTGTCTACGATTTTCCGAATCACTATATTTACTGTACGCTATATCGTGCTCTTTACAAGCTTCGTCCAACGGATTGATTCCTCTATCACCACGAGCTAATCTCTTGGCTAGTTTTGTACCGGGACCGCTATAATTGTACGACGGTAGATGTAGTTCAACCGGTAATAGATCGATAGCTTTATTTAAAACAGTATCACCAGCACTCAATAACCTAGACACAAGTCCACGTCCTTTCTTCACCGCTCTTCGTCTACGACTGAGCGATGTTGATCGTTGCACTGCCATTTCTATACTGTTGACACGGAATTTATACACGTGTATAAATTATCTCCGATAGTAGGGTGTACAACTCCCTGAGACGATTCTCCTTCATACAAGTGATTTTTAACACATCGAAAATATCAGTATAAACCCCCTTGACATATCCCAAAAACTCATTGTAGCCGTACACATTATTCTCCCGAAAAAGTAAAGATTACCGTCTATATATCGGAAACCTCCTTTTACAGTATTCGGTACACTGTTGTAGAGATAGGCAATTAGTCCTTCGTGTAGGCCGATGCTGGAGCACTCATCGTGTCTAAGCACATAACTATTATCGTACAGCACCATCGTCATACCCCGATTATCATTCAGTACAACGTTTATGTGACTTTTTATCTTTCTACCGAGCCAATCTTCGAGTTTATACATGTACTTTCTTCGTAGACTGGGATAGTTGATGCCGTATACAGACGTATTTGTTATTAAAACTATATCGCTATTGGGTGCCTGATAAATCGAGTCGATACGTACAAAGTCTCTCGGTAAATAGTCCAACCAATCTGTTATCAATTCGGGTGCCATATTTCCTACTCTTTTCGTCTCGTCCAAAGGTATTATCCACACGTATTTCTCGTAAAACAGATATATATGTTTATTAGCTATAAACACTGTATTGATTTTACGTCTTATTTTACATAGATCAGGGGGAGAAACGGGTGACTTGGGGGTAGTAATTTTTGGGGGCGGTTTTGTTGTTGTTGTCGGCCGTGGAGTTGTCGTGGTAGTGGTCGTGGTCGTGGTCGTTGTGAGAGGCCCGTATAACTGTTGTATAGCGGAAATAGTGTCAGGGGAGAGATCCACCTGATACATATCTGTAATGTTTCTAGGTGAAATAGAATAACGAAACATTGTAGGGGTGTAACTAGGTGAATGGTGTAGGCCTAGGGCGTGTCCAATTTCGTGTAAAAGGACCGTATAGAATGATTGATGACTATTTGAGGGCAGATTCATACTAAAGTCCCAATTTTCCTCCATATCGAAATGAATTTCCGTCTGCTTTGTGGTCAGCGTGGGAAGAGTTGCGTGTGCAAGGGTACCACCTCTACCGCCGAAATCGCTAAAACACTTATTGCCACCGTTGACCAAATTAATATGATCCTGCTCACCAAAAGAAATGACTATATTGGGTAGTGAGCTGTCGCGAAAAAATTTCAAATTGGAATGTCGACTCCAAAGATTGAAAGCGTGCTGTACAGTTTTCATCTGTTCACGGTTACCGGTACCGTACATGTACCACGATAGCGTAGTATTTATCCATCTAAATTGTCCCGACGCGTCGAGTGGATTAACACTATCGTTATAGCCACAATATCCGTAACCCGATACATCTACTGTTTCAGTAGTGTCGCTGAAATCTTCAGCGAGACTCGCGCTGCAACAGAGTACAAAGACGACGACTACAACCGCTTCGGTCAAAGTCATGTTTACAAATGAGAGTGAATCCGGATGTTTAGACTTATAAGAGTACTTATTTCTTATCGCTTGAATCCCATAGTGATCTCCAGTTCGTTACTCGGTCTTTGGAAACATCCACTCTACTGTATTCCCTCTTAATAACACGAGCGAATTCTATAAGTTCCGATTTACTGTACGCTTTAAAAACATTTGCCATCGCTTTTATAGAGTCGGCCAGTTGTGTCAATTTAACTGCATCCGTATCGACATCGCCTTTGGCGACATTAAAGATACGTTTCCCCTCGGCATTAAAACAGTCGCCATTTTTCAACAACAACACATTGTCCCCTATCCACGTCTCCAATTCTCGAATGTATTTTTTCAACTGTCTTAAATTCACTACATCTTTATCGTCGACGGCATCGGCTACACTAGTCAGCCTCTTATTTTCAGCATTGAAAACCGATTCACCGGATGTCGGTGATTGGTGTAGATGTACGGTATTTTCCATGAGGAAAATCAAATTGACAGCATCATCGGCGTAGACGGGAGAACCGACACTTGTAATTCGACGTTGAAGAAAATAATACGCCATATGATCGGATATAATACTTTTATTATCAACGTACCCCTTATTGGCGGCGTCCGTCTTACTAAAGGGATACTTTAAATTACAGATTCTAGCGTTACGAGCATCAAAGGCCCCCGCTTCCACCTCAGCGTCCCCCTCAACATTTTTCAAGAGAAAATTTTTCCTGGCTTATGCTATGTTGACGGCATCACCGTCGTCTATAGGTTCACCTACATCCTGTATTCGACTCTGTTTAACGGAATAGTCGGTCATAAGTTTAATCGGTATTAGCGATTCGAGATATCCTCTCGTTACAGCGTCATCGGTATCTTTAGTCGGACCCAGACCGCCCAAGGGTATGCCCTTTGTGTGATATTTTTGTGCGACTTTATCAAAGGTTATACACGTCTTCTCCACAGTGTCTAGATTTACAGCATCTTTTTCCGTTAGAGGAGCCCCTACATTACGCAAGAGTTTACCTTTTATATCGTAATTCCCCTCAGGGGTAAGGTCGTAACCTCTAACTATCGGTTGGGTGGAGGAGGAGGATGAAGCCCTTCTCACCGAATAACGTCCGAACTTGTCGACACTCATCGTATCAATGATCGTATCCTCCTATTTCCCGAACCTTTTATGAATCCGGCCTCTCGTAGTTCTTCAACGATAGAAGCGATTTCATTTGCATGACCCGTATGCCCGGCATCGTGAGATGACAATAAAAGTCTCAGTCTGTCACACAACTCATTCGGATCGTCCCAGTATGAATATCCTCTACCGCTAACTGTTTTAGGTGGGAATAAATGCATTATAATGTTTTTATATTTATAAGATCTGTTACTAATAATGCGTCCGTTCGGATCGTATAACTGTTTGTGTGCACTGGATGCCAAACAGATATCCCTATACGCTCGTAAATCGTCCTCGGTATATATTTCATCATCGGGTATACGCTTAAACACCAACTCGTACAATCCGGGCGTCCCTTTATAGTGAACTCCGTCAATTATAAGTTTACCATCGTCCGACAACTGAAGAGTCTTGTTACCGATCATAATAGAGTCGGCTCCGATCGACGGTCCGTAACTGTGATCTATATTCTGACTACGGACGGTATCTTTCACCAGTTTGAGCATATATTTTCGCGCCAACGGATGTTCGAAAGTACTGTTTACCCATTTTTCAGATTCACTTTGCCCTTCCGGTGTGGACAATAGCTCCGATACACTGGTCTGCGGCGGGCCCGGAGTCTCTGCAATTACTTCGGTATCCATAAAACTAGGAGAACCCCACACATCCCCCACCTCCTCCTCCACTTCCTCCACCTCATCCCCTCCCCTCTCCTCCACCTCATCCCCTCCCCTCTCAGCCGCGATCACGTTCTTTACTTCGGCATCGGGTGCAGACGGCGGCGGCGGCGGCGAACCCTTTATTTTCGACAACTCTTTGAGTATGGGGCTATATTTTTTAGTGAGCATTAGTTCAGAGTCTACGTCACCGTATCGCATTCGACGATATTTTCTCTTGATAACGTCCTTCAATCGTGCAATCTCCATCGTTAGTACGCCCTGCTTACGATCGGGCATTACGGAAGTTCTAAAAAAAAACACGGATACTTTCAGTATATCACGCCGGACCACAGCAGTGGTAATCCGTATTCGTACACGTGCCTGTCGAAACGACTAATGAGTCGCTGTACGTGTAGATACGCATTTATATATCCTTTACGATACGATCAAAGCCGATACGATAGCGACCGTTTACTATCTCGCTGTCTTTGTCTATAACGATAAATCCGTGTTTCTCTTTCCAGGCCGTAGCGCAAATGTTTTGAAAAACTTTAAACGTTACGTCAGGTGTGACGTGATCGGAATAAATGTGACGTAAATTCATGTCATCCTGTTTAAATAAGATCAACAGGTTGGCGTTGTCACGAATCAACTGTTTCGGAATACGACTGTACGTTTGACCCAAATAAAAAGAGTCTATATCGTTGTGACGGCCCATGGTGAAATAGTTACGAATATTGTCGTGTTTCTCACAAGCAATATCGTCGAAAATCATCACGGAATTCGGTTTGGCTTCACTGGGCGGTATCACGCTTTCATTGTCAGGAAATGGAAAATAGCCGATTTCGTCGTCGTCGTTGTCGTCGTCACCACCACCACCACCACCACCACCACCACCTAGTACTTTTTCCAAAAACTTGTACTTTGACTGATTAAGTGACTTTGAAAATACGTATACATTTCGAAATCTGAGTCCGTTGGGCTCAAACAATAAATTGAATACAACATTTGTTTTACCACTATTCGACGGTCCGCACACTATAGCGCGTATCGTATTCGGTAATAGTGGACCGTGTCGTTTTCTTTTTCCGCTACACCCGATCCTGTATATAAATCGAAATTTGTCATCGGGAGCACGTGCGATGTGTTTTCTATCCGCATTATGACGTAACACTGAGTTGAATATAATGTGTGAGACTCGTTATAAGCAAATACCGACTAGCGGTCACAAGGTTTGTCGCAATATTAGGTCACAAGGTTATTCTTATCTATTCACGAGTTGTGTGTTTTATCGAAGCCTAACCATTTTACAAAAACTCTATTCCCTTGTTTGCGCAATACTTTTTCTACAAGATAGACATCTCCGACATTCGATTTACTCAATTCTTCGCCGTAAAATCCGCCCTTTAGAATTTCACCTTTCGAGTCTTGTAAAACGTACGTTACGGGTTTCGTCGGTACAACGGCGTACACGGTAAACACTTCGTTTGTCCAGTTGGGTAGATATCCTTTAGCAAAAGTTTTTTTATATTTTGATATTCTAACTTTGTCGTCTAATTTAAATTTCGGGGCTGATTTGGGACTTTTAGTCACCGGTGCAATTTTTTCCAAAAGTATTCGTTCGTGCTTTTTCGTTACACGACCGGGTTTCATACCGATAGTACTGTGTACAGTATTGTTGTACGTTTTTACTACACTTTGCAGGAGACTCAGCCACGCATAACTACCGCGTGCCGTAAATTCACGCCACATTATATTTTTCAATGTACGATTCAAACGTTCAACTATGGACGCTTTCTTCTCCGTATATGTCGTATAGTGATTTATATTGTATTTTTTCATCAATTTTTGCACGTGCGAATTAAACCACTCTTTACCCTGATCCGTCTGAAAGTTTTTCATACGATGTTTTTTCAAAATAGATTCCAGTACTAGGGACACCTCGGAAGCCGATTTAGTCTTTAACGGTTCTGCAATGGCAAATTTTGTTAGACAATTTATCATAGTCAGTATATATTTGTAGCCTTGGTTTTCTTTAGCATATGGTATCATTTCTACCAGATCGGCTTAATACAAATCATTCACACCTTTCAGCGTTACACGCCGCGTTTTGAAATTTCTTCGAGCCGGTTTGTGCAACTCTGCTGCAATAGTTTGTCTCATGCCCCCCTCCATTTCACTAATGAGTCTGTATGAAGGAACCGCAAAGCTATATATATAAACTACGGTGGAACCTTCCATCACCAGCTAGAGCCTATAGCCTATTGGGAAGGCCAGGGTAGCCGTCCCATGGTGTCGTTAAGAATCCCTCCAAAAGAGGCCTACCGTCAGACGAGCCCATGACGAGGGGCACACTCTCTGTTACTCCGACAAAGTACATACATTCCTTGTGGACAGTTACGTCACGACAGAGGGCACTACAGCCTTACGGGTTTTTACACCGCTCCAGAGGGCACACACAAACAACAATGTCAGAGTAATAGAGAGTGTCTGGGGAACCTCACCTACTCGGAACGTCTGGTTTTACAATAACCGTAGGGCAGAGTATCATATTGTCCGTCTCTTTTCCGTTTCGCACCTGTGATTCTAAACGTTTTAGTTTCGCTAACGGTAACCACATCACGATCTTTTGTTCTACGGATCCGTGATTTGGTTACCGTTAAGAGATCTTCTTCTTCTTCTTCTTTCTGAACCATGCGTTTTAAACTTTCAAAATTCACAATACCGTCGGTTCGCAGATTCAGAGTCAGTCCTTTAACTTTACATACCGACACTGGTCCATCGGGTGTCAGAATTTTGTATCCGTAGGTTTTTGGACCTCCGGACACAAACTCTGTTATATATGAACCAGGGCCGTAGTCTTGCAGTTCGTCAGTCATCTGTCCCAAGTAGTCACCTGTTTCCACTCTGTGTAAGCCCTCTTTATGCACATAGAGTACACTGTCCGTGTCATAATAGAGGGCCTGCGATCCGAGTGATTCCAGGTGCTCGTAGAGTTTGAGTCGAGCCTGAGCCGTAGTGTACGCGGCAATTACAATATTGACTGTCGGCAATACCTCACAGTCATCTTCAGCGTAGCACCAGTTGACCATTACCGTCTCGTCGTTCACCTCCTGTATATTGTTCACTTCGACGGACGGACTGACTAGCATTTTGAAAAGTTCCGTAGGCTGTCTGATTATAGAAGTCTTACTCTGATTCTCTCTCTGACCGAACTTACCCCAAAATGAATTGAGCATAAGTTTTGCCAGAAAGCGTAGACCTTCGTTCTTGCCTATTCGGTCACTATTTAGCTGGATGCCCTCGTTTCAAAAGTAGTCGTTAATGTACTGTGTCTTGTCTTGGTCAGTCTTACACCAGCTAGGATACCCTGACGCCTCTTGTTTGATTTTAAGAAATGTATTTATGAACTCTGTGAACAATCCACCACGCCCCACGTTGAACGACACGATTTCATATTCCCAGAGTTCATACATTTCCACTATTACGTATCCTGTAGACACAGCCTTCCGTATCTCGTCCATTGTCCAGGTCCCGGTCAACATTCGTTCGTCAACGGTTTGAGTACACTCACCGGAAATTAATTTTTGTCCGCATGTTCGACACAGGACAAACATTAATTTCTTGTTCATGCTTGCCGGAAGTACGGGATGATACAGGTCACGGGGTGGTAGAACTTTACATTTCAAAAGACCCTCTGCATTCATCCCGCGCTTCCGGCAAGGTTTCACCCTTCTCCTTGCATCCGTAATAGGATCTTGTATTACCGGTACGACCACCGAAAAACGCGTGTCTAGGATTAAGGGGTGCAGTGTCTAGAATAGGATGTGAATCGAGATAGGCCATTTGTCTGTTAACTTTTTTCATTTTTAAAAATGTGCACTCCCACATCTCGATCACTTGGTGATCACGTGACAGCTTCGCTGTCTTAGATTTGGTGCGTGCTAGTCGGGCGTTGTGCGTGTCGGACGGATCGTCTACCAGGGGTTCATCGCGACCGTTGGGAAAACATTTGGGGCAGCCGTGCCAGTAGCAACCGTGAAATTCGAACAGTTTTCCCTCACACACACCGTCCACACGCACTCCTTCCACTTTTACTTCACGGCCACGCCCTGCATGTTCCATTCGGGCCCCACGCTGATCTTCCTCCCACGTCAACCACTGCAGTGCAATAGCGGACTGGGCGTCGACCAATCGGTAACCTTTTTTAGGAACAATGCTTATGGTATTGGGTCGTAGGAAGTTGCGTCTAAATGCCAGATTACACGCGCTGGCAATTGTTACGGCCTCGATAAAGGGATCGACGTTGCACACTTGGAGGAATGAGGCTCTAAATTTTATACACGCTTGTGCCAAAATGTCCACGTCGGAGAAACAGTATTCGAATATTTCCTTTTGGAAATCGAATACGTATTCGAGTCGTACCTGTTCGTCGTACCATGTTATAAATTCTCTGTGTCCTTTGTCGAACATCGAGTCGGGGCAGTAGTACTTTTGTTCGGGGATAGGGCCAACGTAATTTTGATTCTCCACCCTGTTGAAGAGGTGGGGAAAATATCCCTTTTTCTTTTCCGGTGGCAAGTCGAATGCTTTGGGCAATTTGGACAATGCCATAGGCATATAGTTCAGAGCATCTATAAACTTTACATTGTCCATTTCCATGAGGATTACTTTTGTACCGCGTGTTATGAGCTCTGGAGTGAACTGCGTTTTCTCCAGCAGATACTTTAGAACTGTAAATCGAAACCTTGACCGTTGTGAGCGATTACGCAAACTTTTTTGTACGATTTACGTACGGACATGAATCCCTCGACTGGGTCATTTTTGAAAACGTGCGTACGGTCTCCGCAATTTTCACACTCTTCACCGTTTATGCATACCCAACAGTACTGTTGTGCTACGCATAAGGTCACTCTATGCACTTGAGCCGCGTCTAGAGCTTCGTCTTGACGCGTCTCCAGATCGAAGAAAATGAAGAGGAAATCTTTTTCGATCGGTCTTCTGCAATCTACTCTCATGTAGCACATGTGATTAGGGGGCATGTAATCCCGACACACTTTACAGTACGTTTCACCGCACACGTGTTCGGTACTACGCTTACTCGTCATGATTATTTTCTCGCAATCGCGACACTTTTTCATGGAGGAACAGATATGCGGCGTGTGTGCAGCAAAACAGTCCTTGTTCATAAACTGTCTGTTGCAGTCGCCGCAATGGATATGACCGTTTTCCATTATGCACGGTGGTGAACGTTTACAGCCGTAACAAGTGACCAAACATCTGTGATCACCACGATGATCGAAAGGGACATGACACGTCTCACAAAAATAAACGCAAGCGAAAGCGGCTGTGAGATTTGTGATTACGTTAAAATGACCTTGGTGAAAGAGTAGATTGATTGTGTATTGGGGATTGGTTACGTCACCTTCGAAATACACGACACGCCCTTTATTTCCATAACTGTAAACCGTGATCTTATAATTGGGTAAAAAGTCTTGGAATTTTTGCAATTCCTGCACCCCTGCACCCTCGACACCTATTTGGACACCGGCGTCAGTCATTAGTTGCCGCGCTCTGAGTGTCTGTCTCCTACATCTGTCCTTACGTACAAGTTCATAGTCTTTGTCTTTCTCGGCATGGGCTTTAGCGACTACAATAGAGCAAGGCAGACAAAGGGAGTCCGTGTTCTTAATCACAACTATGCCCTTTCTACCTTTACATTCTTCGTCATAGTTGTTGTAAATCCCTGGTCTAACACGTCCACGTCCTCGCCCTACAGGTACTTTTACTTTAGTACATTCTACTTTAAACGTATCACTAGATTTGAAACCTTCGGTATTGCTCTGAATAATACCACCGAATATTTTCCAGAGCAAATCGTAAGTTACATCTCTAGCGGGTCTGAAAGCTACGTACCCAGGCTCGTGATTTTTTACGTTCAAACTAGTCAGTGTAAACCCTAAATGATCTTCGTCAGTCGTATTTTCAGTCATCTGATCGATCAACTCCTCTAGACCACGCTTGATCCATTCAATTTCCTCTACGTCCGACGGTGGTGAATTGAATTTAAAAACGACTTTGGTTCCGTAAAGACGAAACTTTTTAACATAAGAATCACAAGTAGAAACTACGTACACAGACATAATATGAAATTAGTAACAATCAACAAAGACAAGTTTACTCACCAAGTGTTCCAAGCAGAGTGATGGAAATAGTGGCAACTCGGTAGACTTAAATAGTCCCAATACGGAATTTCTCCCATGCCCCGCCCAAGCCACGCCCACGCCCCGCCCACATTCCACGATTTAAATAGCCCAATACGGAAGTTCCTCCCAAGCCACGCCCACGCCCCACCCTCGTTCCACGAATGCGTGATGGGTGGGAGCTTATCGACTTCCGGGAGTATTGAGTGTATATAAGCGAGACATTGTATTGCAATACCATCAGTTGTGAACTATACACCGACTTGTAAGTTACTATGGCTTCTGTTATTGATAAATTTAACTCTGTGGTATCGACGGCTTGTATCGACACTGTTCCGATACGTTCGTTGAGTATCGGTCGTGAGTATCTTATTTTAGATGCTAAGACTATACCAACCAAATACGGGGCCAGTATAATTGTTGATTTTGACGATGGGCATGGTGATAAAAAGAGAACATTTCTTCCGAAAAGTTATGTTCTGGCTTTAGAGGGGACCGCGGTTTCTGAGCTTGTCGGAAAAAAATTAACTGTAATGGAACATGTTGATCGTACCGTCCTTCTTAAGATAAAGGCTTAGTTTTTTTTAAAGTGGAGGGGAGGCGATAACCAATAGTGGATTGATCGTCACCGAGGGCCTCGGGGCTGGGGCGGCTCTCCGAGGGTAAACCTTTTGTTTACTCTTGCTCATATTCTCTCTCTCTCTCTCTCTCTCTCTCTCTCTCTCTCTCTCTCTCTTTTCAGGTGTAGACAAATTTTAATATAATTTTTAATCATGAGCTCACACAGTGATTCAAAAGCTAACTACTCTGGTGCTGATACTGATACTGATACTGATACTGATACTGATACTGCTGCTGATACTGCTGCTGCTACTGAGGTTAGGTGGTACCTGACGCTTGGTAGGAGCTTCCATCCTACTGATACTGCTGCTGCTGATACTACTGCTGCTGCTACTGCTGCTGCTGCTGCTGATACTACTGCTGCTGCTGCTGCTACTGCTGATACTGCTGCTGCTGCTACTGCTGCTGCTGCTACTACTACTGCTGATACTGCTGCTGTTGCTGCTACTACTGCTACAGCTGATGACGTAAGTATTTTTTCAAACATTTACTATTCTCTTTCTTATACCATTCTCTGACACTAGTTTACTCCTTTAGAATATAACTTGACACTGTCTCTTGTATCAAACACACACACACACACACACACACACACACACACACACACACATACACGCACATGCGTATATAAATAATTGAGTGAAAATGACACTGATCTTTCTCATTACAGATATCCCCGCACCTGGAACGAGATTATCAACCTCGTCAACTATCACCATGTGTGGTCTGCCTGCAGAATCTTCCGACCATCGCCTCAATCCCTTGCGGTCATGTGTTCTGCAAGAATTGTACAGGAAGATTCCTTCGATGTCCTGTATGCCGCCGGTGGATTGTCAACTCTTGTCAACTATTCCTACAATTTGAATAAGCTGCATCCATTGTGTCTGTTCAAGGTGAAAATTTTATATTTCTATACACACTCCATTTTTGTTTGTTACGTTTTTTCATCTTTAAAAACTCGCACTCCCACGTCTCGATCAATTCGCGTTCTCGCCTCCTATTTTCTCTCTATTTAAGCGTATGCCCTCGTTACAGAGGTCATCTGTTGTGAATTATACTCCGATTTGTTGCTACGGCTTCTGTAATTGATAAATTTAACTCTGTGGTATCAGTCTTCCATTTCATAGCGATTTATTAAATCAATTAAGGTGTAACAACTCTTGGAGAGTGGGGAAACAGTTCCGTTACGCTCGTTGCGTATCGGTCGTGAGTATCTTATTTTAGATGCTAAGACTGTACAATACAAATACGGTACCAACATAATAGTTGATTTTGACGATGGGCATGGTCATTTCTAATCTTTAGATCCAATCTCTCCGTCTTGAGGCTTCCAGCTTCAAGAAATGATTTCTGAGTGTCATTTAATTTTCCCCAGTTTAGTACTATAAATACCAAACTAACCTTTCTACAAGTCCTCGAATTCTCTCGTACAGATAATCTGTTTTGTTCACTGTTTACGTGAGGTTAGGATTTCTCTTTCGATATACCCAGCTTCAAGGAATGATTTCTGAGTGTCATTTAATTTTCCCAGTTTAGTACAAAGTACAGATAATCTGTTTTGTTCACTGTTTACGTGATTTTAGGATTTCTCTTTCGATATACCCAGCTTCATGGAATGATTTCTGAGTATCATTTAATTTTCCCCGGTTTAGTACAAAGTACAGATAACTATTCTGTTTTGTTCAAGGAAAGTTTATTGGAGTCGATAATTCACTCCCCACATTACTGAGAACAGACACAATGTGCCAATAAATCAATTTCTGTCAAATCAATTTCTTTAATGTTATTTATTGTTTTTTAAACTATTTGTATCACTTTTGTTTGGAGAGAGAGAGAGAGAGAGAGAATAAAAATTATTAAAACATTAGTTTTCATGTTATTAATCCAGAGACAAATTGGTAGATGGTTGAAGGTACGGGGCGGTACCCGTATCGCGAGGTGTACGCGAATTTCGCGCGCGCGCGAAAAACTCGGTACACCTCGCGTTACGGATTAGCGTATCGTTTAACTTTTTAATATAACTATTCTTTTAAACGTTATATAATACGTTAAATATACAACTTGTAATACTATGCATCATAGCTCAGTAGGTAGCGTGTCCGTCTTCAAATCTTAACTTCACAGGTTCGAATCCAGGAGGGGGCAAACAATGGCGTCTTACAGGTGGTGGTGGGGGTGGTGGTGGGCAAGGATTGGTTAAAACAACAAAATGGCGGGGGCAGGGCAAGGGAAGGGGCAACAAAATGGTGTCTCCGGGGGAGGAGCGACAAGATGGCGTCTACCATGTGGGGGCAACAAAATGGCGTCTCCAGGGGGAGGGGCAATGACGTCTACCAGGTGGGGGCAACAAAATGGCGTCTCCAGGGGGGGGGCAATGACGTCTACCAGGTGGGGGCAACAAAATGGCGGGCAAGGGGGAGGGGCCAAGGGGAGGGGCCAAGGGGGAGGGGCCAAGGGGAGGGGCAAGGGGAGGTGGGGGGGCCAAGGGGGAGGTGAGGGAGGGGGGTGGGGGTGGTCACGTGGTACAGCCGCCATGTTGTCCTAAACTGACGCACACTCTACTACCATCACATTGGAAATTCCCAGGACAATGTGAAAAACTAAAACCAAACATTAACCTACGAAAGAAACCCAGACTGGTGTCAAGCCTCCCCTTTCTATTAAAAGTTAATTATGAGACTAGCCATAAATCCAATTTAAGATCTAGGAACCAATATTGAGCCTTATTTTAAGTGAAGGAATATTTATTATCAATTTTTAATTCAGATATCATAAACTATAAGTAAAATGTATGATACACCAGTTTTATTAATTTTATCCGGTGAAATATAAATACGAGGGTGGGCCAAAAAAACTGGAATTTGGTGATAACTCCTTTATTTTTCAATATTTTTATTCCAAATGTTGATCACATTCAAAGTAATTACCATTGACTGCAATGCACTTCTCTAATCCGTCCTTCCATTGTTCAAAACATTGTTGATATTCACTTAAAGAATGTTCTTTAGTCCATCCAGCGATTTTTGATTCACTTCTTCCAAAAAACGTTCACCTTTCACATCCCTTTTCAATCGGGGGAATAAAAAAAGTCGCAGGGAACGAGATCCGGTGAATAGGGAGGGGGGGGGGGTTGAGCAAGGCATGTCGAAAATCACTTTCCGGTTTCCTGCATCCATGAACCGTAAAAATCTTTTTACATATGACGGTCGAAATTTTGGACGATTACTCAACTTAAACTAGACGTTGTACACTTATTAAGTAATAGTTATAATGGCTAAAGTCCACGTATAAAATAATCATTTTAACAATATGTTTGGCACAATCAGAAAGGTTGAACCATTCGCAAGATGTCAAAACTTTTAATAAAATTACATTAGGGTAGTGAGTAATCAAAATTGATATTTTTGTATAGTAAGATTTATTAAATGGTTACAAATAAAAACTTAAATTTTTACAACAACAAAACACCTCAACCATATGATCTTTCTACAATAAGACGTCAAACTAAGTTGTTCAACATTTAACATATTAGAAAATATTTAAGACCTAATAATATTTTGTGTTTATGGTTGTACGTTTAAAAAAATTAAAAACCTAAAAACATTCGAAGTTTGTACAGAATTATTTCATTTTATTAGAATCAGGGCTAATCATTAATTGTAAGCAAGGAACTATTTATAGTTTTTAGTCAATTTGAAAACTTTGTCAACTACTTTAGTTGTATTTTTGTTCTCTTCAATTAACTTACATTTTACGTTGTATAATTAATCATTTCTTTATTACATCCTTCTAATAATTGTTATTAGTTTTAATATATATATTTGAAATACTTTCTTTTATATACTTGTATTTAAAAATTTTAATGCGGTACGTAATTATATGTGTTTGAATATCTC
>OY740770.1:78091180-78116276 GCA_963513935.1 Aphrophora alni | reverse complement strand
ATACCAAAGAAATAATTTGACCAATAATATTATTTTAAAAACATCAACACACACACACAAAAACTTCTACTGTGTCTTCTACAAATAATCTGATGCAGTGATCTATTTGTTAGTTTTAACTACAATGTAATTACTTTAATTATTTGAAATCACAGATTTTATAAAGTGTAAATTAACATTTATTTTATATTAAATTAGGTAAGTAATCAAATTTATTTACGAGTACATGAAATTCTAGAAAATGTTAAATTGCATTGTTCTATTAAGGAGGAGGGTTATCCAGTTAGGCAAGTTGGTTTAACAATGTTTTCTACACAGGTATTCTATGCGTACAACTACTTAGTATATACTAAAGAGTCTTTACTCACTTCGCTCGCGTAGATGACTTGGCGCTGCCGGATCTCGTAAATACACTATATATTATATTTCACATTTTCTTGAATGGTCTTTGTTGTCTAATACAATACATTATAACTCCTCTAAATGTCATTCTAGAGAGGTGAGGTTGGTATCCATGAATAAATCAATAAATTTACATCTAATATTGTATGTTATTAGTTGAATAAAACACGTAATGTGAGCGCACTATAGCCTCCTACACCGAAATTCACATTTTTTCTTAATTTGTCATGACGCAATCAGACGACAACGAACATGGACGAACAATAAGTCGAAATTCATACTTTCTGTTTTCTGAGAACACGAAACTTTAATGTCAGTTTAAAAAGAGGCTTACGTACCCTCAACTTCGTATAACGCGAAAGTAAAAAAGGATACTACGAAACAAATATTCCTTTACCAGAGACGTTTTATTATTTTACTATTACTTAACCAGTGTACGAAGCATAGGATAAGTTTAGTAATAGCAAACGAATTTCGACTTCATGTTTTTAACCGATTTTCTTGTTTTTTTGCTTCGGGAAACACAAAACGTGATAACCGGCTTCATGTTAATCTTTGTCGCCGTTTCTACGTAAGCACGGAAGCTGCCACAAAAACTACAACATAAACATGCAATTTAATATAATGTCCTCGCATTATTCAGATATATCTTATTCGATCATAAAAATGGCATCCTTTACGTCCCCCCCCCCTATCTCGTATGTAATTCAACTTATACCTCACTAAAATAAAAATCCACAAACATATTGTAAAATGTTCGTAGAGATCTGATGATTCTTACCCCATTTGTTGCATTATTGGTGAATAAAATATAAAAAATCCTAAACCCAGAAATTAAAAAACATTTGAGGTTAGGAATTGTTCTTAATGTTACTATAATCTACCATTTCGATAGTACCTTCATTTTCTAGTATTTTCTTAACTTTTTTTTTTAATTTTTACGACCCATAAGCCAGAGATATTAAAAAAATTATTGTAGCAATGCAATCAAAATAAATATATAAAAAAAACACAAAGTACCAAGAAAAATATAAAAGAGTACTTGTTTTTAACAATTACACGGATGTTATAACAATAATAATAATTCTCCGCTCTCTATTAAAAATATAGTATTGTTTCAACACAATTTGATATAGACATCAGGGTACTTATCTTAGTTAGCCACATTATGCCATGTATTACAATGAGATCCTCTAAATGTAATGCCCAAGAGTTGGTTTCTTGGGACATTTAGTTGATGTTTAATTTAATTGGTAGATCTAGTGGTCTCATCCAGTAGGGTAAGTTTGTTATAACAGTTTATTACACAAGTTTTCTGAAACTCTTAATGTCTGACCTCGAAGCTATATAGATATGTTAAATAGATTTTATTCGCTACGCTCGTGTCAGTGACTCGTCTTTTTCGAATCTCATAACTATACCAATATCATATTCTAATCAGTGGTCAGAGTTTAATTATATTTTTTTATGTACCTTCGTTATTTGTCATAGGAGAAAGCATAGTACCATTTTGTGCAGAATTGAAAGCTGAAAAATTTGGTCTATCTTATTGAGTTATAATTTGGTATGAACAAAAAATTATTTTAATTGGTCACGATTTTATAACTGTATATTATATTTTTCCTTATTTCAAAATGTTATATTTGAGCACAATATAGTTCTCTTTACCAAATTTCATGATTCTATTTTCTTTTTTGTGGCAGTCACCATGTTTTGGTTTAGACGACAACGACAAATAATGGAAGGAGGAAAAGTTAAAAATCTTTTCTTTTTTTTCTTGAGGCCAAGTATCGTGAAGATCAATCAAATAAGGGAGATCGATATTTATTACCATTACTCAACTTTTCACTTAACCTTGGTAAACAGACATATTCATAATTAAGTTCTTGGAATTTTTAAAATACTCATAGAATTTTACAAACATTAGGAGAAGTCTTATCGATAATAATATTTAAAATATTAGTGCTTGTAAAGACTTATTATTTTCAATTTTATTTACCGACCCTCTCTGTTTATTTAACATACCTCAAAGTCTACGCCTATTTTTTTTTTTAATACACGTTATATTTCAAAAATTATTTAAAGATGAAGCAACTGCGTTATAATCTGTTTTACAACAGATCACTTTATGAACGTATGACAAAGTAACCCAAGTGAAAATGTAACGTTATCTGTATAGACAAAGAGAGCAAATGCGAAAGACATAATCCTTTTTAGAATCATTTTTGGAGCAGGCTTATTACTGCTTTTTGCTTTTGGAATAGAATCTTAGGCTATAGTAAAATGTGTGTAATGTCAGTTCTACTTTATATAAAATGTATTCATAACCTAATTTAACCTTACATCATGTCTATGACAATATAAGTTGTAAAAAGAAATGTATTTCAATTTTTAATTTCCGAACATAACGTCAGCACTAAACGTGAACTACGTTGTACAGATACTGCAACTAAATGTTAAAAAAAATAACTGATAGACACTTAACCTTACTTAAAGAGACTTCGTCGGGTCTGTTTAGATAAGGAAAACATATCGTATAAATGTAATAATTAAGAGTGTTGTAGGAAAAGTTAAATTTTAATCACCTACGAGTAAAAGTATTTAAAATATGTATTATGGAATTTTCCTGAACCACTTAATTTTGTATTTCTGATGTATGCACAGGACTTTGTAAATGTGTATATTAAAAATATTCTTCACTCGCTTAGCTGATGTCAGTGTAGACCCCTGCACGACTAGAAGCTATACTTATGCGAAGAAACCTTCGCTCACTTCGTTGACTCGGCCCTCACGGATCACTTTGTATACGAAATTCATAATTTCTGGAGAGGCCGGTGTTCGAAATTATATTTTTTTTTATAAATTTGCTATTTTTCATCGCATATATACACAATTGGTAACGGTTCAGCCAATTTAGACGCTTTAGGTTGAATAATTTTTGAGAAGTAGACCTTTTTCCCTTTTAATTTAACTAATTAAATTACATTTTTGTGAAATGAATAAAAGTTTTATATGAGGATACTATAGCCCCATCGTATATCAATTTAATTTTCCTATCCTAATCTTTGTGGCCTGATCCTACAGACGGACAACGACGATTGACGGACGACATGGCGCAAAACAAAATATCTGTTTATTAAGACGTGAAGATCATACAAGAATAGAGGTCAGTTATTATACTTCTATTATCAAACTTACGTTCTTAGTAAGTGACGGGAATATAATCAGTTTTAAAATATAAAAAAACGTAAAAGTAAACGGCTATAAACTTAGAAATTGTGGTTATCTACTAAAAGCACTACACTAGAAGGTGCCTATTAACAACTGGTCATTAGGTTCTATTTGGGACTTTTGTTTAGTCAGGATGAAGGTACCGTTGAAGTTATCAAGAATCGGTTGAAGTGTTTGTACAACTCTTACCAATATGGAGCTCAGTTGAAATTCACATAAAAAAAATGTTCAGGATGTTTAAATCCTACATCGTATTTGTCTTGCTACATGGATCTCATTCATGGAAAGTATGCAATGAAATTATCACAAGGATACAATATTTGTTAATAAGAGTCTGAATACAAATTAGTGGTTATCTCCAAATAAGATCCTTGGGACATCCCATCAAGATACAGACTCTGCGAAGAAAATGGGGTTGGTTCGGTCACATGTTGTGGAAGCAGTAAGAAAACATTACTATTCAGTGCATTAGATTCCGTAAGGAAATCGGAGAAAAGGCAGATCAAAAATTTCCCAAAGACGAGGTTTTCAAAGGTAGCTAGCTGCTGTCTATACGATTTTAAGAAACTTAATGAAGCTAGTTCATGAAAACAGATTCTCGTTCGATTTCGTCGATGTCTCATGTCCAACCTAGGAATTACAGGAAAAAGTGAAGTTGATAATGTGTGTAAAGTGTATGTATTTTTTATTACTTAAGTCAACTATTCAATCTTATTACATCTTCCAGCTGAAAGTTTGAAAAATCGTTTTAGGAGATCCTAGATTTGAATGCGTCATTTTAAACATAACGCTAGCTTTATCATTATATAGTTGTAATTCTTATCATAAATTTAAATTTAAAATGTTTACTTTACTACTCCAAAAAGTACATACATAACCATTTAAAATAAATGTCAATAAACGTAAACAAATAATTTTGAATACTAATTTCCTTCTTCTGACAAACACACAGGCACACAATAAATTGTAGTTTAACATTTATTTTTTCTGAACTGATTTATCTTGTTAATGTTTTATCATAGAAAAAGAACAATATTTCGAATTTTTCTTGAAATTTATAAAGATGTTTCTTATAACTTTTAGTGTATATTAAAGTTATTACATTCGTTTTAAATAGTTCATTTTATCTGTCTAAACTGTCTAAAACGCGTGAAACAAGTTTTTACTTAAGAAGTTTTGTAGAATATTTGAAATGATTGTTGAACAGTAACTCTCTATTCTTTGATATTTCTGAATATATGAATTATTTAAATTAACAATTATTTTAATATTTTAATTATTCATATACTTTACCTAAGAACGAGCGAAATTTCTGTTGCAAGGTAAATCACATAATTCCGTCGGATCTAATTAGACCTCTGAAATCACACAACTTTATTTTCGAAATAAAAAGGTTAAGTGATATAATCTGGAGATATTTGTTCATAATCATCAATTATGTCTTTTGATAAAAATAAATATTTTAAATAATCAACATTACCAAATCAGATTTATAAATAAATAGGAAAAAAATAATTCTTTCTCAGTGGTTTGCTGTCTCCTATGGTCCACTAATTCTGAGGTGGACAAATTGGTGTAATAATTTAAACCCTAAACGTTGGCAAGAACCCAAAGGAGAATAGGAAATGTACATCTTCTCGTCTTAAGGTGAAATGACATCGAAAGAGAAAACAATTATTTCAATCAGGTTAGACTAAAGTTGATCCTGGCAGACCATGAAGCTATACTTGGAGTACTTGATTCAATTATAGTCCTGACTGGTATTGGAGTGATTCTTTCAATAACAACGCTACCTTGTCTCAACACAGTGCATGTAACATGAGTGCCAGGACATCAAACCATTACTTGTCAGCCAAAGCCTGTTTTTAGAGACAGCTAAAACAAGGAGCAACTTGAAATGTGGGACCAAAATGAATGTGTGATATCATCTGGCAGCACACTTGTGGCAGAAAGAGGGCAACCATCTTATCAAAGGAACAATAGTTAATAGCTCTTACAGTATCTCTGTCCAGGCTTAAACGAGAATACCTCAAACAGGAAGTTGCTTATTAAACAAGCTTAGTAATTTCAGGAAACTTAATGAAAGTTGTTCGCCTTCAAGGACCAAAACTGTCGATTGCGTTTCGGATATGAGTCAATAATTCAAGTCTTCTTAGACTGCAATAGGCGACAGAATGTATCTCTATCTAGTCAAAAATACGTGAGTCGGTCGACCTGGCTAGGACTTAGGGTAATACTGTAAAATAAATCTGTGGTTGAGTAGTACAACGCCTTCAGTTTCTTTATTCCAAGTATCGATTTGTTGCAATCTTCCTTATAGAAATACTGACATCTGCGACCTATAAAATATCTTACTTTGGAGTAAATTAACATATTGCTGTTATTTTTTGTGTTTGTAACCCTGAAACTGGTTTGTGTACCACAGTTTTATGTACATTTCTGTAATCAATAGTATACAAGGTGGATTTTGTTATAAAAATAATTATTTTTGGGCATTTTTAAAATAAGCCTAACTTTGCAAAAGTATTTTTTTCAAAATGTAAATTTTAATAATAGATTTTTCTTTAAAAAAAATTATTCACAACTAAAATACAAAACATCTGTAATCTTGAAAAAAAAAAAAATACATAGGCTTTTACGTTGCATTTTTGCATTGGTTATTGCACTATTTTTATTCCTGACATACTGACTTTAAAATGTTATCATCATAATTTTTATCGTTACAAACATAAATTGTATGCACCTTTCTGAGAAAATTTGTGTTGTTCTAAATAAAAAGTTGTTTTCCATAATATTTTTAGTGAATTTTTCAAAAGTGGGCCACACTTTTAAGTTATTTTCCAATATTTTTATGTAAAAATTTAATTTTTTCAAATGAACAATGTATAAATTGATTTTTGAATTTATCCACATTTATTCGCAACTACGTTACAAAACTTTTGTGTATCTTGAAAAAATTTTTAGAAAAAGGATTTGTACGATTTAAATAGGCTTTTATGTGGCATTTCCAATTCATTATTTGATACATAACATACTTACTTCAAAACCTTTACATCTATTTTTTTTTTTTTTTTCACAGATCAATTTTATATACCTCCTTCATTTTGCTCTGTTTGTTTAATGTAGTTCAAACTTACGTGATGAAATATATGTTGTTTAAAATAATAACTTACGAATAAAATGAATTGTGAAAACAAATTTTATATAAATTTGTATTATATAATTTGTTTTAGGACTCAATTTCAAGTTTCTTGGTTTAGTAAAGCAGAAATAGTGATTATCAGCATGACGTCCATCCGTCGTCGCTGTCGTTTGTTTATAAAAATTATAACGTTAAAACAATCAGGATAGGAACAGTGTGGTCATAGAAATTGTTGTAATTATGAAAAAAAAACATATATGAAAATGGAGGCCATTTGAACAGTTTTTGTTCTAATCTTGTTCGTTATTGAACTAAATTAGATAAAAACTTGCAGATTTCTATCATACAAATTAATCTTACAAAATCAAACTTCTCTATGGTGTCATATAGCGAAATTACATTCAAATATATTATGACAATCTTGACATCTCAAGATTAAGTGATATACATATTGTAACGAGATCTTATAAGGCCCTTTTACTAACACAATCGTTGCTAAATTAGAGGCTTCTTCACTCATTTACATATTTGAAGACCCGTTAGGGCCGTGACACTAAAGATACACTTAAGCAATAAGCAGACGTACGTAGCTCTATAGGGCCTAGCTGACGTCATAAAAGTAGAGATATGCACAATTACGAGTATAAAGTACTTAAGGTAATTGAACGGAAAAACATTGTATGGGATTTTATTTTGGTAATAAACAAAAAACCAAAATATAAATGTAATGCAAGGTTTAGATAAAGGGTATCTAATTTTGCTGCTCGAAGCGATTTTGTGTAATTGTACTATGACCTGATGTAAAGGTAGTCTTCGTGGACTAGTTTTGACAGCCAATTTTGAATAAAAATCTTATATTTGATGAATTATAAAAATATGAAATAACTATTGTATAGTAACTATTGTATTAGTAGCACAAGTTGTATACAATGCCTAGCACTAGTATTTCATATAAAGTGACACTTTAAGAGTAAAAAAATTTTTAATGTGTCAAAAACTAAAATCTTGATACTTTCAAATTAAGTACAATTAAATAGCAATAAAATGTTCTTCTATTTTTTGGACAAAATTAATTATGTAGAAGTAAGCTTAAATTGATAAATTTCAAAATAGTATAAAATTTAAAAGAAAAAAGAATTTGAATAATGGGGTTTTTTACAATTATATTAATTTTACAAATATATTAAAGTTATAAAAGAAAATAGAAAAAATAATAAATTTTTACTGTAATTATGCAAGTTATGGTTATAACAACTTAGTGATATAATGTAAAAAGATAAAAAGATAAAATTGATAAATTATGCTTAAAATCATATAAGGAGTATATACCGTAAATCTCAGTTGGTCGGTTGATTAAGAAACATGTTTTGAGAAGGTGTGAAAATAAGTGAGCATAAGTGTAACAATGGAAAGTCGGACAATCTTTCTGTCGCGGTTATCGGACTTATACGCTGTGTGCAGAAAAAGCGTGAAGATTCAAGACGGAAACTCAAAAGGTGCGAAAGGTAAAATTTGCAAATTACGTCAATTCTTCTAACATGTATTACGAAAGAACGGGTGGACCGATAATCAACACTTAAGTTCCAGGACAAGCTCTCACCGAGTTGAATAAAATGCTGCATCAAAAATAAGAAAAATCCCATGGGAAAGTATTAGGAATAGTTAAAGGGAAAAAAAAGGTGATTTGTTCAGTAACAAGTTTCAGGCTGCTAAGAGTAAAACTTTAAGAAATTAAGACATCGCAGAGGGAGGAGTTATGTTGCCAACTAATAACTTTACTAGCAAAAATGATTAATATCAATTAAATTAACACAATAAAGAATACAAAGGTGGAAGCTAAGGTAAATATTTCAAGGACAAAAAATTAACAGCACTAGCACCTATAATTAGTTAGTTAACTGCACAATAAAAATAATAAAGACAAAAAAAGGATATTTATAAGAAGGTAGACAAATTGGTAATAGAATAACGTAATTTTAGGCTATAAATGCAACCACTCTGCCTCTTCCAAGACATTCTTAAAATAATTTGTGAAACACGTCGTAAAGGGTTACTATGGCCGAACGAGTAAAAATTCTTAAACAAGTAAAAAGTAAAGTATAATAATAATAGTCGGTTAAAAAAATATATATAATTTTTAAAAGATGTAATAAAATAAAATGTGTGCAATGGATTAGTTAGTGCTGGTAAAATTAAAAAGTGGTATTCAAAAGTAGAGTGATATTTCTAATGGATAAAAAACCAACGTATAAAAAACCAACTCTAATCAACTAACGAATCCATGGATCCAAGAAAGGATTAACAACAACGCAGACACCAGAAGCCAAATCATTCCAGGAGTGATCAAGGTTTGAAAATTAAATTATTAAAAGATTTTACTAAAATTCAATGTGTTATGGCTTAATAATGTAAAGTCGAAGTGAAAACTAAAATCAACTTATTTTTATGGGATAATTTTAAATTTATTTTTGTTTTGTAACATTAAGATTTCTATTTATTAAATGTCAATTATGTGTGTGGATTATTCTGTTAAATTGTAATACTACTTATTCAAAATTTATAAATTTTTTTAGTGTTTTATAAATATAATTATGATTTGAAAATCTGCTAAAAACTAAAATGATTTACGGTTAAAAAATTGTTTTTGTCAAAAGTGTTTATAAAAGATTGCTTGTTTTGTTAAATTAAACATAATAGCATATTAAATTGAAGTCTTATTTTAAATTTGAAATCCACATACTTATCAATATTTTAAGGTTGCAACTAAGGTAAATACATTGTGTTACGGAACGTATTCTCAAGAACTTACTCCCGAGTGAATGAATAAATTTCAAAACTACTTGTGGTCACCCTGAACAAATGAGAATTACTTAAATATAATATCTGGAAGGATATATCAAATAGGGCGGAGGAGGGGGGTACCATCAGTTTGAGGAAACACAAATTGTTGAATGAATTGAACAATCCATGCCAGAAAAAAGAAGCCGATATTTTTAGTGGATTGTGCAATTCGTTCTGTATTCGCGTAAACAGATCCTATAATACCAAATTACAAGATTTGGGATTTGTGCGTGTAAAAAGGAAAAAGGGGGTCGTGTACAATCCAACTTATAAAACAGTGCTGAGTTTTCTCGTTGTAGTACTACACACAGGAGGGGGGGGGGCATCTAAACAGTTCTTCCATCAATGTTAAAAATGAGTTTAAAACTTATATGGTAGTTTAATTGACAAGTAGTCGTAACTTCATTTTCAACGATATACAAAAACATGTAAACGTCCTTATATATTACTTTACAATAATGTTATTTGTATGTTATATTATATGTTTTAATAAAACATGTTACAAAGAGGATTGAAAATATCCATCTGTACAGTTCCACGTTGTAGTTACCAAATAGATCAAGGTTTCATACAAATTGTAAGCAAATTATGTGTTTTAAAGATTTTTTAAAAGAGATGATAATTATTGAGTCGAATGTTTTACATGCCGTAGAAAAAAACAAATATCAAAATGTTGTGCTTAGATTTGCTATTTTATAAATATTTTATTTATAACTATTTTTTGCAATATACTTAAACATAGATAGTGCAATAAATTGAAGAAAAATTTACTGTGGAAGTGCTTGTCAAGCGTGCAGTTGTTTAAACATTTTAAAGTGTTTAGTTGATTTAAGTGTACATATTATTTTATAAGTACATTTGCTTTGTTCAGTGTATGCGGTACGCAAGGCTATTGGAATATATCTGACAGCAAAAATTTAACTTATATTTTCTAGGTTCTCTTGAAAATGTTAAAATCACAAATTAATAGGCTCATTTATATATTTTATAGATTTTTTTCAAGAGTCAATATTTGTGGGACACATCATATTAGTACAAATCAATCACTGTAATTTACGAGTTGATGTGACATTACTAACCTCAGAGACTATACCTTTATTACTTTATAATTGTTTTATATACAATTTTTTTTCACAATTTAATTTAGTCACCACTTATTACTTTGTTCACAATATAAATGTCAATATATAAATTGTAACTACATCAGACAGACAGAAGTTGTGTTTAGCATAATATTACTTTTTTATAAATTAAGAAAGGAGTTAAATTGCCCGATTTTATAATAAGCAGTTGTAGGCTCTTAGACTCTCAAATCTTCATTCGGTATTGATGAAATTTAGTGGAAATGTTTTTTATGGTTGTTTTTAAAAACAAGTTGTTAAACGCATAATCTCCAAATCAGAAAAAATATAATAGAAGCTCTATATTTTACTTAAATTTTTCTGTCATTAAAATAGATTTTACTATTCACTGAATATCATTCAAATATTGAAAATTTTATATAGCTTTTTAAAAAAGTTCACGAGAGTATAATTTTTCTTGTAGCTTTATAG
Source organism: Aphrophora alni (assembly GCA_963513935.1). Taxonomy (NCBI): domain Eukaryota; kingdom Metazoa; phylum Arthropoda; class Insecta; order Hemiptera; family Aphrophoridae; genus Aphrophora; species Aphrophora alni. The sequence continues at coordinate 78,105,107 of OY740770.1, read as the reverse complement.
GCCTGCTAGTAGAACATTTTCTATAAATGCCGATGTCAAGGTCGGTCTTTTACTATAATGTTAATACATCACTTGAATGACGTGCATTTTTATTACATTTTTTGGAGTTAGTATACATTTATTTAGAATGTTGAAGAGATACCTAAAGAAAAACAGGAATTAACGAATCGCTTTATTTTGTCTTATCAGAAATATAGAACTTATGGGATAAACAATCGGCGATTATGAAAATGTTTAGAAGAGTTCGTTGTAAGTTAATTACTTTTAGTTCGAAATAGTAACAACTATTGAATAAAATATATTAAATTTCTACTGCTGTAGTGTTACCAGGGGACTTAAATTTAAGAAAAGGCGGAACCAAAAGGTAACAATGTTTGAAAAATAAAAATAAAAAAAGACAAAGACAAATTTAGTAATTAACAAGGCTCAAATTTATTTAACAAAGAAAGAAATTTCGACGGTTCAGATTTTATCATTTACAAATTAAAAGACATCCTGAGACAAATCATCATAAACACAGCTTATGATTAACAAGATTATAATTAATCAAAGTTATACGCCCTTAATGTAACATATAATAATTAAAAAAGAAATTGATCAATAGATTCTGAAAATTTATCCCCCCCCCCTTTTTAGTTTATATGTACAGTTACAAAATTTAACAATAAAAAAAAAATAATGAGCACAGCTTAATAATTAACAGGATTATAATTAATCCTAAAATAAAAAAAAGGTTATACGCCCTTAATATAAAATTACAATATAAAAAGATGAAAAGATTCTAATATTTATTCCCCCCTTTTACTTTATGAGATGATAGTTTTTAAAACAGTTACAGAATTTAACAACGAAAAGATTTATAAATGAGTTTGATGTTTTAAATTCAAAAATTTATATCAATTGTAAACAGGTTCATCACTAGACTAAATGTTACATAATATTACTTGTTTGTTAAATTTCTTAAATACTAAATTGGCCAATAAACTTATATATTTTAAATAAAAGAATTTGTTATAAAATGAGAAGTTTGTAAAAAAGAAATGAAAATTTTGAATATTGAAGTTTTATTAATTGACGTCAATTTTTGTTAATTTAGAAAATAACCTCTTGGAGGTTGTTAGGACCGAAAGTTTGCATGCAGGCTCCACCCAATGATTTTTTATATAATTTATAAATAACTACACAAGACTACATTTAAATGACAGCTTTAAGAAACACACATTCGCTGAAGCAATTTAGGCACATGTACAATATAAGTTTAGACAAAGTTCTGTAGGTCAGTTTTAAGGAAAACATCACTTTTGTGCACTTGAAAGTTTGTAGATCTATTATACGAAACGTGTTTTGTAAACAGGCAGAAACATGTTATGAGCTTTTGCTGGTGTATGCAATATGAAACAAGATTTGCTAGATTTCTCCAACCAGCGTATTAGCTGGAAAATCCTGTCGCAGTTCACGTGAGCTTGTGCCGTGAAAATAAAAATTTATTCAACATTTTTGAACACTAAAGAACACTAATTTGTAGACTAACATATTATCTATGAAACTGAAATATGAATTTTTGTGACGAAGAAAAAAAATAACTAGCGGAGCTATGAAGGTTTGTTGTACATGGTGAGTAATTACAGGTAGACTGACAACGGGTTGTAGATCAGCTAGGCTAACCAGCCGTTGTACTTTGTACTTAGATAGAGACAGATATAGAGAGGGAAGATAAGAGGGACGGCGAGTGGACTGTCGATAACAAAAATGCAGATTTATTCTACTGATTGCTACAGTAGTATGATTTTTATGCCTCTAAATTTTCATTATTGTCCGTCTCCTAAGAGTTTAGGAATCGGGAAGAAAGAGAGTTTCTTAAGATTTATTTTCTTGTTATTATTAGTTTTAGAAAAAAATATATATACTAGTTAATATATTTCCTTCCAAACATTTAAGTAATATCTGAGAGGAATGCCTTATTTATCCATTTCATTGGCAGTAATATTTACATAGCGACATATTCAGTTTAGTTCTTCTAATGAACGGTTATACAAATAACAAGTAATATGTAAAATTAGTAACAAATATTACCGTTATTACATTTTACATTTTTCACAAAACAAGGAACAAGTTAGATTTTACTCATGGCGTAACATTTAAAACATACATTACTTGACTTAGTTGTTTAAATTAATTCATTATAAATAAATGATTGGTGCACTCTAATCTGAAAAATGTACGATTTATAAAACGGATGATGCAATCATATATATTACAAATTCAAAAGGTTTTGAAATGAAACTCTCATTGTTCTTCTTCCATTAAAGTAAGTCTTTTAACTGGATTGAATACAGAAGAGTGTTTCCTGTTTACTGAACTTTAAGTTGGCTCATGGCAGTGAGTTATTTGGAGCCTAAGAACTGCGAAGTTGTGAAAATAGATTTGTTATTGTAGACAGGGAGAAATTAAGATCACGTTTTGCAAGATGTTCACATCTCCAACCACAATTAAAAATTACTGAAAAATGAGAGTTAATAATCTCGACAAAAGGAGAGATAAAGTTGGATTTTCATGTACAAATTTTACAATCAATTGTTTAATACTGTATATGAGCATAAAAAAGGCATAAAAAAGTTAAACATACATACCTACATTACTTTTACATATATAATTGTGAATGATCGTGTGTTTACTTGTTCATTTGCGCTATACTTAATGTTGAAATTAACAGATAATTGTATCATGTATCGGCAAGTACTATTATCATTATCATACTTATAACCTCCTCAGGGTTTCGGGTTTGGCAATCCCGAAGTATTAACTGGATTCTATACAGTGTTTAATGTAGTCTTGGGTTAATAACTCTCTTTCATCTTTCCGATCAGATCTATCTTTAACAACTATTGTTCTCTTCCGAGCAAATATTCTTTAAACCAATATTTTATTGGTAGCGATCATTATTTTAACTTAATTTCCTTTCGATATAAAGCAATGATGACCAAGAAGTGTTCAAACTAACATACATATATATTTACTACCTGGAAGTACTTCTTGCATTTTGAAACAATTAAGCGTTTATCCTTAATAGCATATTTACCGTTATAACACTCAAAATAACAGAATCTTTCTACACCTCATCCACACATCGGTTTCGAGGTCTACCTCTTCTTTTATTTCAATTCCATACATGTCTCTAGATTCATCTCTTACTCTCAAACAGTTCATTATTACCACATGTCCTAATAATATAATATAATATATTTCTTTCAAAATTTTTTATTTATTATATGAGAGACGTCTTAAAATTAAATTAGTTTATTTTTATATTTAATTTTTTTGATTAGTTGTTGGCCAACGAAATAGATTTACTAGTAATACCATTGTAAATGTATTCGTTTTCCATAACATTGTATTACAATTTAAAATTCATTTATAATTTGTAACTGACATAATCACAACTAATTGTGATTTTTGATTTAGATTATAAAAAATGGCGGTTTGTCAAATTTTAAACTTAATTTATGATTTGTAAAATGTATTTTTTTAAAAATACCTTTGCTTAATTTTCGGTACTTAAGGGCGTATCAATTTTCTTCGTTTTGTTTTACTTAAGGGTTTATTATATATATATATATATATATATATTGTAACGTCTAAATTATCCACCTTACAGATTTAATTTCTTAATTTCATGATAGCCAGATTGTGGGTATCTATCATATGCTGCTATCTGGTTGTCACCCGACCTTAACTTTGCTTTCACTTTCACTTCAAGGACAGATTCTAATACGTTCTGTTCAACATGTCGCACGCTGGTCATCTTGTGTCCGTAAAATTGTCTTCTCGAGTTTTCTTTTAAAGAAGTGAAAATAATCTAAATTAGTACTAGAACAACTTCATATCAAAAATGAACCAATGTTTAAATAAAAACGTGCGTTAATGTACTTGTTTTCTACGGAATGGTTACCAAAGTTCTTTCTTCATCTTTAAACTTGTAAGCGGCTCACTTCTATATACCAGGTAACACAGTAATTGAGTTAACCATATTAAGAAATATGTTTTTTTTTTTATTACAGGAATGTAAAATTTAGAAATAATTTCAATCATAATTAAATTTTAAGTTATCTGTAAATTCTTTTAAAACATAAACTCACATAATCTTTATAAAATCAAAGTAATTACTCTTCATTATAAAATCAGTATAAAATAAAAATTATAATCTTCACCTAATTATAAAATCAAAGTATTAATTCATGAATCATTTATTTTATTTGCAACTAATTTTAAAATTGCTTGCAAATTGTGCCATTTTAGAATTCAGACAAAAGCAAAAGCTTTCTTTCTATCTTTATTAATGGAAACTCATTTTGTAATTTATTTGTGAAAACATTTTGTAATTTATGAATATATTTTAATTGCTTTTTGAAAATATAACTTCATTACGTAAAAATATCTTACTCATAAACCTGTCTAAGATTGCTTGGGCTTTGTTAACAAGTCACATATGTCATTTTGTGTAGCAAAAAAGCTGGTTTAAGCATGAGGGAACAAGAAATTAGCTTAAGCAGATTTTCAAGTGCAAGCAAAAGCTGAGGACTTCCTAAGTCACAAACAAAAGAAAAAAAGTTAAAGTTATGAACGATTTATTCTGAAAGTGTACCTTAGTAAAGTAAAATATAAACTTGAACTGTCTCTGTGTAATACTCTAAATGTTAAATGAGCTAGACTTGGTGATTTTTCTTTTTTAAAGCAAAAAACATTTATGTATAGAACATAAAAATAAATTCGGATGGGATAGCATGCATTTTTCGGCTTTCACGACCACAAAGGGGTTAATATTCAAAATTGAAAACTATTGATGTCAATATAAACTTATCTTTCTTTTTTTAAAAAAAAATATAATCTGGATAAATAAATTTACTTTTCTTAAAATACATGTTCAAAACGAATCTTTTTCTTTTCAGTTGGCCAACTTAGTTTTAGAAATTTAATTAATAAAATTGTCATTAATTATATGTAATTCGTAAATGAAAGTTGTTAATCTTAATATACCTTATTTTGAAACTAAATTTTCTATCTTTAATATTTTGATGAATTGTTTCTTTGTTTTTTAGAATTCAGCAGTAACTATTTGTATGGGTGGTAATTCAAACATAATGTAAATTTTCTTTTTGGGGCATGTCATAATATCAAAAATTTATTAATATTTTCAATTGTTAACTTACATAAACTTGTGTTTAATAATTAGATAAGTCACATTGCTAATTTGTATTTACAAACTTTTGTTGGAATTGGTTGACTTAATTTTTTTAGTTAAATAAATCGCAAGTCAATTGAAATTCCAGTTCTTTCTTTCAAACATGTTACCAACCTGGTTCCAAATATTAAAATTTTAAGGATCTCTTCCTCATTGAAATTCTTAAAAAAAACCTTGGTAACAATATATATATATATATATATATATATATATATATATATATATATATTGTAACGAAAAGTAGCTGGCTTGGGTCAGTGAATGGCAAGTCATCCGTTTAACAAGAAATAAAAGAGTTGACAGGTCATGGACAAGCCCAAACTTTAAAAAAAACTGAAGGGTTTAAAGGCAATAAACTCATTTAGAGATACGTTAGAGTAAGGAGAGGCCAACGGACAAAGTTTAGATTAACCAATAGGGAAGGAAGCGTTACTTTCTAAATTCCAGTAAACTTTGAATCCCACCAATAAAAAATAAAGCCGTGGTGTGACTGTTGAAAACGATAAAATTATAAATATAACTCGAGAGAAAGAAACGAGGTTGTTCCTCAAGAAGATTTGTACGAGGTTGTTCTGCGAAGTTTTTGGTACAGCGAATAAATTAGATAAAAGAAATTACAGTAAAATTAAATTTATTATAAATAATTCAGACTAATAACCATTTTGATACACTCTTCGTTTCTTTTTTTTTTGAAGTAAAAACTTCTATTGGCGCGTTGGGTACTTTTTGGGATGGACTTTTTCAATAGAAATCGCGTCACGCACACTACTGTAATCGCGTCACGCACACTACTGTAATCGCGTCACGCACAGTAGCGTAATGCAACTATTATATATATATATATATATATATATATATATATATATATATATATATATATATAGACAACGGATACGCGCGCACAGCGTATATATAAACTCATATATCTACGAAAAATATTGCTCAAACTTTCTCACATACACATACGTATTAAAACTAAAAATCTAATATTGCACTAACTTTCTCAAACTCATAGGCCTACACATAGTCAAACTAAAATCAATGCAAAAATATTGACAAACTCTCTCACATACCATACGTATTAAAACTAAAAATCTAATATTGCACTAACTTTCTCAAACTCATATACATAGTCAAACTAAAATCAATGCAAAAATGTTGCACAAACTTTCTCACATACCCATATATATTAAAACAAAAATCTACGAAAAATATTGCACTACCTTTCTCAAACTCATATACATAGTTAAACTAAAATCAATGCAATAATATTGCACAAACTCTCTCACATACCCATATATATTAAAACAAAAATCTACGAAAAATATTGCATTAACTTTCTCAAAATTCGCATAAATAGTTAAACTAGTATAAATGAAAAAAATATCGCACAAACTTTCTCACATACCCATATATATTAAAACTAAAAATCCACGAAAAATATAGCACTAACTTTCTCAAACTCATATACATAGTCAAACTAAAATCAATGCAAAAAATATTGCACAAACTTAAGTTTTCACTTCTAACGCGTGGTCTTAAGCACACCCAATATATATATATATATATATATATATATATATATATATATATATATATATATATATATATATATATTGTTAAGGAAGCATTGTATAAACTTATTAGATTGTGTTTTAGAGTGTCATTGTGATTTATTTTAAGAAAAATTCCAGTTATTTCATTGGTTAAATTAAGAAATTTGAATATTGCTGTATTTAGATAAGTGCATCCTTAGCGAATCAAAATTAAATATAAATTAATTGTGAAAAATTATTATAGTATTAGAAAAGAAAGAGATTGTGACAATAAAGTTCATTTGCAATTAATTAAAAAGTCAAGTGTCTGTGTTATAATATATAAATTTGTGATTTAGTGTTATTTTAATAAACTACAGATATAAAGTTAAATTTTGTATTTAATTTTCTCCTGTAAATAGTTTACCCAGATTTTGTGTTAGATTGACACTAAGGTAAGAGCAACTGTTGCAGTTAATTATTAATATTTAACTGACATGTACCATCTGTAATAGGTGCGCCCACGCGCTTCATTTACCTCTTCTTATGTGGTACCGTACTCCATGGACTGGGTAAGTAAAATCCCAATTAAATATTGAAATATTGCTTGTGTGGTTCAAAGAGAACGTATTTTAAAGATATATTAATCATGTTTATGTCAGTATTTAAAATTAAAATTTATTATTTATATTAAGTACAGAATTTGGTATTTTTATTAAATTGATTTAGTTAAATTGTTAGATTTTTTTATCTAATAGAATGGTTTTATTTGTATTTTAATTCATTGATTTGGGGGGGGGAATACATTTACTTCCGTTCTATCTGCTGAAATAAATTAGTTCTGAAATCTTAATAATTTTTATGTGTTAATTAAATACACTTTAGTAGTATTTATAATTATATTTTTATGTAATTGCTGATGATATCTAGAGAAGCAAACACAGGACACGTGTCAGAAGTGTCGGCGGTAATATTTTCACGACAGCACGGCGCCGTTAGCAATTTACATGGCAACATTATAAAAGGGTTTTCATTAACATAATAATATAAAGCTCCCTACAACTTTCCATATAAATGAATACTTTAAAAGACACAAACTCATACCACACCTATAAATATCAAAAATAAATTTATTCCTAAAAACTAATTATATAAGTATCACTAATACCCTCTTGGCAAGGACTATAGCTATGTTATTTATTTATTTCCATTTCCCATGGCTCCACTCGAGTAGAAATCGAACTTTCTTGGGACAACCACGATTTGCCTTCTGTTCAGCCTTCATGAGAATTCGTACAATTCAGTGAGTGAAGCTCAGTATAATTTATTATACAATCAATGTTTGCTTTTACCTTTTGTAATTAAATTGAAAAAGTACACGACATTTTAGTTAATTAAAACATTTTTTAATCAAATTAAATTAAATTAGTTTTGTTTACTCTTTACAAATTGCAAATTTTAGGGCAGAGAAGAGAATATGAGAAGACGAAAGTTTTTTATCTGACCGCCCATTTGTAAACAATATTTTTAATTTTACCATTAGTCAACAGCCGGCAGAGCTGTACTCCCAGTTCATTTGAGAATCTTGGTCTCAGCAGATACCTATATTAAAAACTTTAGAAGCAACAAATTATTTTAATATCTATAAATGATAATATGATTACGTTCCAACCTTTTTACTGATTAAATATAATATCGTCTCTACAGAATGAATGTTTGCCTTTTACTAAAAGTAAAAAAGTTGAATTTAAATCTAAGAGAAAATGTTTAAAATATTTTTCAAAAAATATGCCCTAATATTTGCGTATTTACACAAGAAATCAATTATATAAATATAAGAAGCATGATATTATTTTCATATTATTTTCCTAATTCAAATATTATCTGAAATATAATAAGGCTTAATAATATATCAAAGTTAACTTAAAGCTGCATGGGAAATGTATACCGTTTCTTGTCACGTAAATAAACACAGTTAGATTTTCATAGTTTCAGAAGCATTGTACACAGCAGCCAAGTTGTTTTGCCTTGTGCAGTGTTGACTGTTCATTAGTGTGCGCACAGTAGAAAATGTATTGTTTGCTTATCAATTATCTTTTTACCTTCCCAACCCTCATCAATCTATCAATCGATTTCTTACGCTTAGGGATCCCATAACGTCTACACTTTATCTCTCTATGTTCGTCTTGATAACAATCAAAAAAAATATCAAGCAATTTCAGTGTATGTTCAAAAGTACACAAAATAAATGATGAAAAATCATTGGACAACATTCTTATTTACCCATCCAAAAATCAAAATCAAAACCAATCGACACCAATGTATCAATTAGGTAGTTGTCAGTCTAAACGTGAAAACGAACCACAAACACGTCGTAGATGAAAAGGTTTATTAAAGATTTAGTTTAATTAAGCATCGCCTGTGCTATATACACTTTGCCAGCATAGATTGCGTTTGATTTAAATCCCGCATTTAATAACGTCAGACATATTTCAGTTTTGTTTCTTGTTAATACTTCTTGCACCATTATATTTTTTTAACTTGTAATTTTATACACACATTTTGTAATGATATTCGTATTTTTGTAAAATTTTAAAGAAATCTGTGAAATTAGTTATTAGAAATAAGGTATTTTACAAGGACCCAACGCCGATTTTTAAAATTTGTATTTTAAATTTTACATGATAAATGAAAAACTGTAATTTTTAGAAATCAGGATACTTTTCGTTTTAAGTGGTATCACTTGAGCAACATTTGATCTACCTAGTAATAGTAGTCAATTTTATGAAAATTATAATTTTGTGTTTTTTCTTATGGTAGCTTTCCAAAATTTTTAATTAAATATATAAAGAGCCAATGTATAATTTTAAAATAAATCCCCCATACCGAATTTTAAAATTTTCAACCACCCAACCACCAGTTTTCTTGACTCAGATAACCTGTAAACACATGTGTTCCTATTAAGCTTCACATTTTCGTACGCTGGCGGTTTGTTTCTTTTAGATATAAATTCAGTTATATATTTTAAAATGTCAAAGTGTCACCCTTTAGCAGGAGGGTGAAATAGTAGTGCAGTTTCGATCATAGTTATTAGTAATTTATCTATTTTTGTTAATGAATGAAAATAACGGGTTATTATAGGTATGCATAACTAAATGTTCTAGAAATCGGATGTTATAATAAAATCTAAAAAATGACGCAAATCAATAAACCTTTTATTTACCAAATAACTGATTAATGTATACACTCAAGAAATTGCAGTAATTCAGATGAACATCATCGTATCTAAAGAAGGACACACAATGTACTAAATACATCTTGTTATAATTCTTTGACCTTAATACGTAACGTTTCAGTCACTCCTTTAACATCCTCCGGACTCGATATAGCTTATTTTATTACGAAAATAATATAAATAAAAGCCACTTCTCATTTAAACATAAAAAAAAACGCGAAAAAACACAATAATTTAAATATATAGACTATGTTTGTTATAGATATAGATAATTCCATTCGTATCGTTAATTTTAATAAAACTTTAATTGGTAAATTGCTAATTTTTCATGTCATTTAATTTCTTAAATAATAAATTACAGCCTTAATGATCATACTGCGTACTGACTCCGATGATATGGAGTTTAGAGTCTTTCGATTCTGTGAACAAATTCAAGCCACGACTTGGGACACATGATTTTTATTAATATTGTTTATTCTGTAATATGACATCATTTTAGTATAAACACGATTTTTAAAAGTGTTGATCAACTATCGTTACCTAATACTTCGAACAATAATGTCACAAATACATTGCAATTATAATCTATACGAGAGTTGATGGTGGTCAGGTTAGGTTAGGTTAGGGCCTAAAAGGTTTCACTAAGTATTTGCCGATATGTATTTGTATATTATTTATTTAAGATATTTTATGAATAATTTATAGTTCACCAATTGTATTATCACGTAATTGACTTATAACAGTTTTACTTATATGTTTACAACACTTTATTACATTCTTATTTTACTTCCACTCTTCCACTTCCACATCGTTAAACTCAATTTTAAAATCATTATCATTACCATTAAGACTATCATTTCCTCTGGTCGATTTTGATTGAAATTTAATCATTCCATAGGACATTTACCCCAAATGAAAATATAAAATATTCACTCAATGAGAATACACGTTATTATGATCTTACGACAATTATATTGTAATCTCCTTCTGTTTCACTCAAACCCATAAAGTCTTTGCACAAAGCTTCAACTACCATGGAACAAATTAAATCTAATCAACCTTTCATGTCGCAAGATATACATCAGGGTCAACTTTGTTTAAGCTTAGGCATAATATGTTGTAATAGAACCACTTATGTATTTTTGAGATCGGAATAACAGTAATTGTAAGAATAAAACAGTTGCAAATAACAAATACACAAAAATAATAACAAGAACATTGATTTCACATATAATTTGATAGACAAACAATTTATTACATTCTATATAGTTTAAAGTAGACTGTATACGAGAGAAAAGACAATAACATTTAATTTAATGAATTTCACAGTCTCTGTGGAGGGATATAAGTCAAGTCAACCGGCTTAGCTCTAGATTTTATTAGCCATATATTTGGTTACGTTTTATTTAATTGTTTTACATAGCGTGACATTTATTGATTTCAGTTGTACATTTAACAATTAAAACGTAATATTTAATTAATACATTCAGTCATTTTTTAATAAATCAATTATACCTGAAAGTGTCTTTTACAGGTTACAAGTCTCTTTTGCATATTTGAATCTTCAAAATTATGGATTTAAAATAAAATCCTCAGTAACTTTTAAATTTTCAAAATATCTTTTTAAACAATTTTTTTTTTAATATTTCACTTTGTTATGTCATAAAAGTTTATAAAAATATCTGAACAGACATTTTAAACTAAAGTAAAAGTAAATTTGCCTTCATTGTCGTTACATTGTGCTGTCATTTGGCAAATAATATCTAGTACTAGTTCAATGAAAAAAATTGAATAGTGTATCGGGATCAAATTATGACGGATTAAATGACACACTAAACGACTGACAAGAAATTAAACCTTTACCCATGGCTATATCTATGAGCTGAGTAATCTATTACGCGTCGTATCAATAATTAGTCCAGCCTTAGCACATATAGAGCAAAAATGATGAATCTGTGCATTAGCAGAATAAACGTTAACATTCAAAACTAAGAGAAGGTACGCAAGTAATCAAGAAAATCTAAACTGATCTGTAACCGTGCCACCTTACTTCTCATAGTTTCTGCGTTAACCTCATTTTTTAGAAATAACCTACAAAGCATATTACAAGAATCTCATGGTGACATAATCGACTCAAAATCAAATACTATTGTTATTAAATTTTACCTAAACTTGTATAGACAAAACATATTTATAAATAAATATTGAGCTTGACTTCTGAGATAACATTAGATAAAATAAAACTTGAATATAAGTTCTCAAAAAAATTACGTTTACTTAGTCAAACGCGTTTCGTCGACAAATTCGCCATCTTCAGTGATACATGAACTACAATAACTAAATTATAACTAGTTCATACAATATGACAGAACATATTGGTTATTGTCTCTGTGAATGTAAATCGGGAGTTATTTGAAAAAAAAAGGTGAACATGAACCATGACGCTTAAAGTATTCAATAACAGAAGGAAACTGTCAACATATACACCCTCTGTAATCTTACTACTTTCTTATTGAAATGTAAAGATATACTGAAAAAGGGCATTTATTATGACGGAATGTAATAGCTGGGAGTTTGTTAATAATCAATACAACTATTGTCACTTTTATCAAATACATTTATATAAGTCACGTAAATGAAAATTAAAATATATCAATATATTTATTAATAATGTCAAATCTATGTGCTATCAGGTGTATCGTTACAAGGTTCAAATGTCAAAATAAAAGTGAAAAATTAATTAATACGTTAATATTTATATTACACACACACATATATATATATATATATATATATATATATATATATATATATATATATATATATATATATATATATATATATATATTCACACAGTTAAAAAATTAACACTGGGAGATAATTTTTTAGGACCAGGGGTAAGCCAGACAAGAAAGAGGTAAACAAGTTTGAGAAGGTACGTACTATACAACAATTAATTATACTGGGCAACTATTTTCAAAAACCAGGAGGCTTGACCGATGAGTTAAATACGTGTAACGTTTACGTAGGTAAATAATTGGGTTATGTTACATCTTTTATTTATAACTTCCGTAAAGTTAAACATAATTGACAAAAAAATAGCTCAGGAAAGTGATATCAGAGGACATTGACATTTAAATATCTATGAATATGTCGAAGTAATTAGATCTTAGTACCGTAGATGTTTAAAATTTCTTATATAATAAGTGTGTAACTTAATTATAATGTTCAATATTTGAAATCTAGTATTAATGAATTAATGAAATTTTACATATTCATAACACAACTTCTCATGTACTAAACAAGATAGAGACAACACACCACTGAACAGTAATAGTTTTTCAATGTTTTAAATAGGATCTTTTCAACAGTTATAAAATAAAGTTGGCTTCAAAAAGTTAAGTTTAAGCATGGACCCCCAACTGTCGACGTAAAGAAGATTATTTTTGCAATTAAAAGAAAACTTGATTTTGATAAGAGTTATGAATTGTTTGAAAAGAGGAAAATTTAATTATCTGAATAACACAAACGACTAAAAGTTTGTTTTACTAATTATTGAAAAAGAGGTTGTTTGATGACACAAATCAAATCTTGCTTTGATTGGTATCAATGTAACTGAGTTAGCAACTCTCTGCCGTTGTGTCTTACACTAATCTAACCTAACCTAATCCACAAATAGGATGTCTTGGTGTGAATGTCGTACCTAGATATCATAATTCGGTTGTTTCTTGGACCCTGGTCATTAACATACCTTATTCTCGACGAACTGAGTATCAAGAGCGTGTTAGGATTAGTGAGTGTTCATCAACAGTTTTCATACAGGCGTTGTTTCTTTCTGGAAATAATCAGTCTGACGGTTGCGCTTCTAAAATTCTTAATAAAACTGTTTGTTTTACATTATAAATCCGAAATGTAGGG